>BDUI01032445.1:15444-27721 GCA_002335545.1 Apodemus speciosus | reverse complement strand
CGGACAGATCACACTAAGCCCATCCAGCTGTTTACCTTGGCCGTTGGAATTATTGTGGTTAGAGGCCAGTGTCTCCACCTCCCGTATGTGGACCCTGCTAAGTCCTGGCTTCTCCACAGCTTTCCTGCCTTGAGCCTTACACTCTCCTCCTGCCTGCTGATCCGGCTCTGCACTGAGGTCCTCTGCGGGCCACCCCTCCACGGCCCACTTCCTCCAGATCACTCTGTGGCAGGGGAGGCTGGTGGCTGGTTTCCTCACCGCCAGGCTGGCCCAGCAGGAAGCTGTGGTCTTCGTTCTCATCTGACTGTCAGCTACACAGCACTGCTGCACCCTACGTCCTGTGTAATGGAAGTGGACCTTAGCACCCAGCACCCACAAGTCAGCTTAGGTTCCTCAGTGACCCCACATTGACACGGTGGGGTCAAGTCTCTTCAGGCCGYGGGAGGAAGCATGAGTCTGCTCTACAAGCAACTGGACTGACGTCGACACTGTAACGTGATGCAGAAGCCATTTAATCCTTTAAAGAACGGGAAATGGGGTTTTCGTGTCTGCTGGTGCTGAAAATGGAGTATAATGACAGAATTATTAAAAACTGTCTTCTCTGCCTCAGACTAATTGCTTATGGTCTGCRGGGCTGGCTGACTCCGGAATCCAGATKGGAAGGCCCGGGAGACAGGTCGGAATGCCTCAAAGTCAGAGCCACAGATGTGTGGGATSTGGAGCGGAGAGCCATGAGCTCGAGGCAGGACACCTTAGGTTCTGGCTGAACCCTGCTCTTGGTGGGTCAGAGGTCACATTTGCAGGAAAGCCTGGCTGGTGATAGGCCTGCAATTAGGAAACGGAGCTGTGAAGCCCAAGATGGCTCCACAGACAAGGGGTTGGTCAGGCTGAGGAAGGGATGTGGGCGTGTCTCTTGCAGGACTTCTTCAGAGCCTTGAGTAAGATGGTGATGAGCGTTTGTMTCAGACAGTGTTGGGAGCTTTCCCTTGGTACATATATGAGAAGGGGAAACTGAGGCTTAGAGGCAGCTCAGTCAGAAAGTGCAGAGGCACCAGATCTTCACCCAGCCAATATGCTCTCCACACTATCCTCTGACGGCTTAGGGAGGCCCAGGAAGAACCCAAGCCCCAACCTCCTGGATATAAAAGATGGAATCTCTGAACGGCAGAGTGGTTTCCAGTGCTCAAAGATGATTCGCTGAAGCGGCCTCTGTCTGGTGGAGTCTCGGGGCAGGGTGAATAGGGCCCTGCCCCAGCTGTGAGGTTATGGGTAAAATGTGCCCCCAAATTCCCCATTGCAGAGGTTCAAAGGTCAGCTGAATCACTCTGTAGTTGTGTGATAYTGGAAATTTTATTTAAACTTTCTGTGTCTAAATCATCCAGACTCATAGGTTTAATATTGGAGTATAAGTCCAGTTATTAGATACAAAGTTTGGGAAAATCAAAAGATTTGGGGCAAGTTATAACTCTACTGCACAGGAATAGAGTTTAGAGTCTGTTCCACTTCATCTTGATCGACGGGGTCATCCAGATGGACCCTGTTGTAGACAGAGAGGATAGTGAGTCTCTCCTAGAAGCGAGCTTCTCCAGTGCAATTCAAATAGTGACCAGCAGATGGCAGAAGCAAGCCAGGAACCGAGCCTGGCCCTGCCCAGCTGCTTAGAGAAATTCTGTCTTGAGCTTTGTGAAGGTTAGCTTTGTCAACTTGACACATCCTAGAATCACGGGGCAAAGAGTCCCAAAGAGGAATTCTCTAGATCAGGCTGGTCACTGAGCACGTCTGTCTGTGGGGGATCGTCTTGGTTATATTAATTGATGTGGGAAGACCCACCCAGTGTGAGCTGCACCGTTTTCCAGGCAGAGGCTCCGGGAGCTGAGAATAGAGAAGGATAGAGCATTAGCAAACATTTCTCTCTGATCGTGCCTGTGGATCTGATGTGACCAGATGCTTCTGCCTTGATGTCCCCACAACSAGCGGATGTGACCTGAAATTGTGAGCTAAAATTAACATGTTCCCCTGTAAGCTGCTTTTAAAAGATCAACTTATTTTATGTGTGCAGCTATTTTGCCTGCATGTATGGCTGTGCATCGTGAGTTTGCCTGGTACCTGAGGCCAGAAGAGGGGTCTAGATTCCCTGGGGCCTGAGTTATAGATAAGAGTCTTCATGTGGGTGCTGAGAATTGAGCCCAAGTGCCCCAGAAAAAGCAGCCAGTGTTCTTAAACGCTAAGCCATTTCTTTAACACCCTGCCCCAACTTGCTGTTTTTGTCAGTAGCTTTTTCACAGCAACAGAAATGAAATGAGAACTGTTGTACAAAGGCCTCCGTATAAGAGATATCTTTCTTTCAGAAAGGGCCCTGGTCTGGCGGGTTCACTACCAGGTGTGTTGCCGCTGGCACTGATACCACATTTCTCAGATCGTTCTGGTAAGACTCAGTTCCCTCTCTGGGCTCTGAATGTGGACATGTGTTTGTTTTATGCCTCATGACCAGGGATGGGGGTGGCRACAGCATGTGTGCATCTAGTGCAGTGTTCCTGAATCCAAATGTCCAGTGAGCAGGTAGCAGCCAGGCACCTTGCTCTCTTCCAAGAGGTTTGCCTTGCAACCGGGTAGAAAGAAAACATCCAATAGGTGGTTAAGCAAGACAAGACAGCATGGATGGGTGCCTGGTATAAGAAAACAAATATGGAGAGACTGCGGAGGAGCGTCTGTGGGGGCAGGGAAGGCTGAAGCCTGGCTCCTGGAGGAGCTGTGGAGAGCACCCCAGGCAGAGGCAGGGCCTGGGCTCACACCAGACAGCTGGAGCTCCTCATGTTGATCAACTAGAGAATAGGTAGAAAATCTGGCTTAGGAAGAACACGATGGGTGTGAGTGCCAGTCTCTCCTGTAAGATCAGGTAGGGGAGTCCTGTCTGCACAGAATGGGATCACTCAGTGGTCAGACAGAGCCGTTTCACATGGCTCAGTCCGTGCAGGTTTGGCTCCTGAGCTCAGAAGACCTCCTCTTTCGAGTGCCTCTCGCAGAAGGACTGCATTCCCTGGGGTGGCTGGGAAGACACAGAGGTCTCCATGTACTTCCACCGATGCCATGTTCCCTGCACACGCCTGCCCTTGTGAAGTTGCACACCTGACTCCAGGGCCTCCCAGGGAAGCAGGGCAGACAGAGTCACAAGCATCTCCATCTCCCTGCTTCAAGCTTGTTCTGGCTCCTCCCGGGGGCAGGTTTGAAAGCTCAGACATGTCCTCCACATCCAAGCGAATAGTCACACTGACAATTCCTCCCGGGCTCAGGTTCAAGTCCTCATTAAGCTGTTAAGTGGGTGGGGATTTCACTTCCTTCTAGTGGCCCCTGCTTCGTGCCTTGGAACTCAGAGCAGCTGTTGAAGCTCACGGCAGCTGTCAGCAGTTCCGAACTGAGGCCTCATCTTGGGTGGAAGTGGAGAGGAGGCGTGAAGAAAAGGAGCCAGGGCAGGGATAAAGTGGGGTGAGGCCAGGGGAGGGGAGAGCAGAAGGCTGTACATGGCCCGTAGACAGGGACCAAGTGTCCAAATAAGGGATTGCCACAGACACTGGTTTCCTGCTTGAGTGGCTCTTTCAGGCCATTATACACACACACACACACACACACACACACACACAAACACACACACATGTATATGAGCTTATACATCAAGATACATATGTATGTACACATATATGCATGTGCATATACACATGTATACACATATATCTGCGTGCATACTCATGCCTGCATATACACACAATACACATATACACATATATGCATGCATAGGTACATGCTGATGTCATATGTGCATATTCATGCATACATATACACAGATACAAGGCTGGAGCTATTGCTCAGTGTTAGAGTGCTTACTTGCCTCATATCTGTGGGCAAACAAATCCATGTGTATGATCATGTATATCATATCTATAGCTATGTTTGATATATACATGTGTGTGTACACATGTCTGTGTGTGTATGGATGTGCATACTCATAGAGCTATTAGATGTTCTCATCTGCCTTTGCACCATACTGTATACAATTATATAGCACAGACTCGGCACTCATGCAGTGTGCATACACACAACTATTCAGATACATGAAGATACATACAGGCATGTGTATATGCGTGCTTTAGTACACATGTTTGCATGCACACATACACACTGCTACCGGATGCCCCCCATACTCACTGGTATAGCATGCACACACACACTACTACAGCATGCACACACACATACACACACATTGCTACAGTGTGCACACACACTCCACACACACACACACACACACACTCACTGCTACAGTTTGAATATATATGTCCCTCCAYRATTGGTACCTTGCAGCTTAGATCTTGATGCGGCAGTATTACAAAGTAGGGCCTGAGGGGGGCAGTTAAGTCAGGAAGGCAGAGCCCTCACCAGCAGGATCAATAACAGGTAAGCTGGAGGGAACTGACGTAGACCCTTCTGTGGCCCACCTTCTGACATGTGCAGACAGGGCACTGGCCTCCTCTGAGGAAGCAGGCACAAAGGCCATCTTGGATGATGGAGGCACTGGCTTCAGCTTCTAACCTTCAGGACTGTAACGTTTTTGTTTCTACATCCATTATGTGCCTATTTTATTATAGCAGAGTGGCATATATACTAATACACACATACATGCATGCCTATACACATGCACTCACACATATACATAATGTATGCACACATGTATACATATATATGCACATACATATATACATACATATTCATTCAAACAAATTTGCACATACACATACATATACAGATCTACATGCACAAATATACATATACTCATGAACACATACACACATACTCATACATACATGTACACATATATCGCATGCATGCACATATGCATGAACACATATATATGTGTTTGTGTATACATGTTCATACACATTCACATATGATATGCAAACACACTGTCTTAGGGTTTCTAATGCTGTGAGCAGACACCATGACCACAGCAACTCTTATAAAGGAAAACATTTAACTGGGGCTGGCTTACACTTTTGAGGTTTAGTCCGTTATCATTATGGCAGGAAGCACGGTGGCACGCAGACATTCATGGTGCTGAAAAAGAAACTGAGAGTTCTATGTCCAGATTGGCAGGCAGCAGAGAGACACAGTGAACCACTGGGCTGGGCTTGAGCTTCCGACATGCCCAGTGACATACTTTCTCCAGCAAGGCCACACCTCCTAATAGTGCGATTCCCTATGGGCCTATAAGAGCCATTTTTTTCCAAACCACTACACATGCCTGCCTACGCATATACGTCCTCATGCACACATTGTCATATGCACATCTGAAAACGCGCATATACCCACATGTGTGCACATACACACATATGCACACCCCAGTACATACAGATACACACAGACACTCGCATGCTCGCATATCTCCTCTTTACCATCCGCATGCCTTTGCTGATGGCTACATGTGTAGTAGATGTGTGCTTACCCTCTCATTGCAGCCCCCAAAATACATACCGGGGCAAGGATTCAAGGGCAAGTGGCTAATGTGGGCTGTGGCCTGGGACGTGTTATGGAACACAGGACACACGTGAATAAGCAGACCCAGTTCCTCGAGGGGCAGTGGACCGAGAGAGTCTGCATCCACACATGTCAGCATCAGTTCCTGAGGACAGCGAAACCGGCGTTGATGTTTGCTTGATCCGTGCCACTCGGGGTGGGGTACCCCTGATACTTCCAAACTTCCCAGCATGAGACAGTTGAGCACCAGGGGGGCAGAAGGCTGGGATCTCTGTGGGCCCCTGAGGCTGCAGGAGGGTACAGGGGCGGCCTCCTTTATCACTCTACAGTCCCTTAGAAGAGAGAGGAGTGAGGTCTGGGCTGGTGTAGAGGCATGTGTGATCTCACATGTGATGAGCAAGCAGAGCCGGGTTGGAATGACTCAAAGATGACCCTCCGCTAGGCCTGTGGTTTCAGCTACCAGGAAGGCTGGGACAAAGGCACGGTGAGTTTCAAATCAAAGATACAAAGAGGGCTGGGGATATAGTTTGGTGACTGAGCAGGTGACTCTAAATTCAGTTCCCAGTACTGAAAAATGAATAAAATTAAGCAAAAAGCAAGTCTCACTGGAGACTTGAATGTATGAACTTCAACCAGACAGGGCCTTATCAGTCAGGTGTGGTAACGGGAGGTGGTTAGGACCTGCTTCAGGGACACAGGGTATTCGTTAAGTGACAGCTAGGGCAAAAACCTGGGCAATAGAGCATATCCACCCTGTCCTGAGAATGAACAGGGATACCGCCTGCTCCACTGCTCATCTACACCAAAAGGACAGGCAGGAAACTCATTCACTGTGGGAGCTGGTAAGGCCTCCCCAAGCTAAGATCCTGGCTGTGAACCACCAGGGGGAGCACGTGAGGGAGCACATGGGAGCAGGCGTGTGTGTGTGTGTGTGTGTGTGTGTGTGCGCGCGCGCGCGCGCGCGCGTGCGTGTGCATGTGCTAAAGCTTGCTTCCTGGTGGCTGTGGCACACCTTGCAAACCCAGACTTCCTAGGGGCCCGAGCATCATCCTGGTCCCTTCTGACATGACCTACACCTGGGCCTCTGACCATTTTTATGCCAAGAAGCACTGTCCAGCCACCATGAGTGACTCCAAGTGACTGCTTCAGACACCCCAGTCCCCTCCTCCTTCCTTGTTCAGACATTTACGATACCCAGGACTGTACCTGGGAGGTGCAAAGATACAGGAGACACTCACAGTCTGGATCTAGCCTGCTCCTATTTTAAGCCTGTGTCTCTTTTGTGTACAGGAAAAGCATGATTCACACCTAATTCTGTTCTGTGCAGTTATGTCCTGCACATTAAGACACTCCCACACCTGTGAATTTGCTCAATGCAGACAGAGGGCATTTCTAAACGTTTTCAGTACACAAAACTCCTCTGCGTGTCACCTGTAAGCATCCCAGTAAGCTTTGGTGATGGGAGCCTCTCTGTGGTTCTTCGGATGGCCTGGGAAGAGCCTGACTGTAGGTTTTAGGATGGCCTGGGAGGAGCTTGGCTGTGGGAGGAGCCTGACTGTGAGTCCTTAGACACCTTAGGAGATCATCATCATTTTACCACTTTGCAAAATGTCAGCTCTCTGGTATCTGAGAATTTGCTCTCTGAAGGGTTTCTAGGAATTGCAATGCTTATGTAACAAAGGTCTTTGTCTTGCTAGCAGCCTTAAGTTCTCAAATGATCTGAGAATCCAGAAGAATCTGGAACCACAAACGTCGGCCATCTCCAGTCACCACAAGGAATGGGATAGACAGGTCCTAGGACACAGTCCAGTGTGTCCAGTGAGTGSATGGAGAAGACCCTGTCTGGGAGCTTTGGGCTGGAATGCAGCACTCTGCCTCCTGAGTGGTACCAGCCCTGGTGTGTACAACTTGTGATTAATTAGAGTCACGCTGATGGGTTTCTCAGGGCTGGTGCTGGAGCCACGCCTGGGAGACCTGTGATGAGTCTTGCCAGTGTGCTGGCYGGCTGGCTGGCTGGCCTGTGTGGGTTTCTCCGCAGCCTTTCCGAAGCAGAGCCGGCAGAGCGTGTGTACCACTCATCCTCTGTCCAACTCCACAGAGCGGAACCTGCCAGCCTCACCCCGCATTCTGCCAGAAGATGGGAGATGCTTAGATGCTTCTGGCCGCTGGAACGGGGTGTGTGTGCTCTCTGTGCTGAGCCGCAGCTTCCGATCTGGCAGAATCAAGGCAAACACAATCTGCTGGCTGCCTCCTCGGTGGTCCTCCTTAGGCCTGCCCCGTGCGGCTGCCAGGAGAGGAGCTCCTGAGGCTGTTAATTAAAACCGTGGCGCTCTGGGCAGGGAAAAGTTTAAAACTCTGAAATCATTTTCCCTAATAGAAATTGTGTTTTGGAGATACTCAGCAAGGTCAGGCCAACCAGGAAACCCCACAAACCACAAAGGAGCTCAAATAGGTTTATTTAATTTGTTTAACTTTTTGCCTGTAGGCAGGGTGGGGAGCGGGCCACYGGCTGGGGTAGCCGTCCTCATCTCCTGGGCCCAGGGCCTGGGGAGAGGGATCTGGACTCTCAGAGAAACGTCTGGAACTGCTGAGTAGATGTGTTGAGACTTGCTGAGCTGTCAAGGATGAGTACAACTTTGTGGACCATTTCCTTATCAAGCTATCTATAGCTTCATGGCTATTTTGGGTTGGCAATGCATTTTTAAACTGGTGATAGTGTGCRGGGGTGGGGAGGAGGGGGGAGGGAGGAAGTAGGGGAGGGGTGCCCCTGAAATCYGTCAGTCACAGAACGTTCCCTTCCTCCCATTGGCTTTCTGGTCTGAGCTGCTTTTGAATGGTGAATGTTGCCCCTCGGGGTCCCCCTGTGCAGACCCCCAGAGAGAAGGTGGAGGGACTGAGGTGGGATGGATACCAGGGTGTCAGTTAGGCTCCAACTGGGGGGAGGTGCGCACACCAGCCTGCTGCCCTGAGGGTTCCAGGCTATGGGGAAGCTGACTCTAGGAGTTTTGAGCTGATCCAAGAGACTATGGCTTCCCAAGAGGCTGAATGGGAGTCCTGTCATTCCTTGGACTGTGGTCTTACTCTGTGTAACCTGAATTGTATCCTCTCTCCTTCAGTGGCCAACGAGAAGCCTAAGGAGAGAGGAGTGGTATGGAGGGCCTGCAGTGGCCATGAAGGTAGGCTGCCKAGRTCCTGCTATGGTGCTGTGATGTGACCGTTAACATTATTATCAGCCCGCAGGATCTGGAGTGAGTGGCCATGGAGATGAATCTCTCAGCATGTCTGTGATGGACTGGGACTGTCTGTCTAGACTGGGCCAACTGAAGTGGGAAGACCAGCTCTAAATGTGGATGGCGCCATCCCTTGAGCTGAGATCCCAGCCTGGGAAGAAAGGGAGCCAGGGAGCCAAGTACCAACATTCATCTCTCTGCTTCCCAACTGTGGATGTGAAAGAATGAGAATTACAGCTTAAAATCCCCAGTGCCTAACTCTCAAATGACCCCAAGAAGTCAGAAGTTTAAAATGCTATCTCGCTCCAAAGAAGCTCTAACTCCAGCCTCCTAAGGAGCCCTAAACACCTCAAATTCCAGACCCTGCTCTCTATATGAAACTAGGYGAAAGGTCACATTCCTTGAGCCYGCTCTTTGTTAGGAACTAGGCAAARGGGCCTTGAGTATATGATCCTGGCCCTGTAAGGTAATGGGAAATGAGCTAACTAGCTGCTTATCTGGCTTCTGTAAACTACTTAYGCATCACCCCCACCCAGGAGCCATGCAACTATGGACCKCCAAGACCATGGGAAACTGATTGGTCCATGGAGCATGGGCTTGGATAATTTAAACTATTGGCTTAGAAGCTATGGAGTGGTACAAATCGATTGGCTCGCACTGCGCGGGCTCTGGATGCTAAGAAATGATTGATTTGCGATGTGCGGGCTTTGTTCTAAACTTATAAAAGCTGTCYCGATAATGCACTTGGGGTTCCACAGTCCTCTACCCCTGCGTGGTGTACGACTGTGAACCCCAGAGCCTCTGGAATAAAAATCCTCTTGCTGTTGCATCGAGACCATTTCTTGCGAGTGATTTGGGTGTYRCTTTCTGAGGCGTGGGGGCCCTCATTTTTAGGGTCTTTCAGATGTGTGACCAGCTGCCTCACSTGCCTGCTGCCAGACTCCCCTCAACACTTGGCCAAATGGATGCCTTCCTTGCTTATACTGCTGCTGCCTGTCAGGTAATGGACACGGCAATGGGACATGCAGCTAGCACTGGGATGTCCCAGGGTTATGGATTTSTGTTACAAGATATTTCCCATCCATTCACATCGAGGCACTGAGAGGCCAGTGATTGGAGGGGAGAGAGGAGGAGGAACTAGGGAGAGAGAGAGGATAGGGGAGAAGAGAAAGAGGCTGGGGGACCACATAAGCGGAACGGAGAGAGTATACCTAGATGGCTTCAGACATATTTCTGGTGTTTTGGAGAGGTTGGAAGTATTGGGATAAGACCTTATCATTGTAAATTGGCATTATGAAATTGGGAGTTTCTTATACATAAATATATTTGGTTAACTATTTAAGCTTAAGAGTCATGCTTTACCAGGTATTTGGGTGCAGGGCAGGATCATGGGACTCCCGCCGTTTACAGAGTCCATGGTGGAGAGGAAACACAGCTGGGATGCTCTGAGAGCTAGCTGGAAGAGATCGGCTCAGTGGGACAATGAGAGCCTCCCCGAGTGGGACCCGAGGCATGATGGGGCGGTACAACTTTTTTAAATAATTCCTGCTACAGGTTTGGAGGAGATCCATTCTCTATGCTAGTCCAAGCCCTGYGTTCTTTCTGCTCTGCCTTTGAGCTCATAAATGCCCTTGGTTCTGAAGTCAAGTAGAGCACAGTCTGCCCCATAGAGACCAGAAGTACCCGGGTGCTCTGTTGTCATATAAACATGACTCCCCGGACTCAACATCTCTCTCAGACAGTCTGCCAGTCCTCCAATTCAGCTCCCATTATTTCCATATTGACTGTTTTACTCGAGGARTCTTGAGCCTCTGTCCAGCAGGGAGGATTCTCACATGCCTGGTATATTTCGTATCTGAAATGCCCCACCTCCAAATCTCAGGTGCTGAAGGCTTGGTCCCTAACTGTGGGGAGCATTAGGAGRTGGAGCCATGCCGGGGTAAGGTGAGGTTAACAAAGGGTGCCCTTGGCTGGGGTACTAAGATCCCCACTATTTCTCTTCCCTGGTTTTTGCTTCCTGGGACCATGAGATGTGTAACTCGGCTCTGCCACATGTTTCTTGCCATGATGTTCTGCCGTGATGTTCTGCCATGATGTAGCCCAAGGTGATGGGGCCAAATGATCCTGGACTGGAGGCAGAGAAAAACTAATGGAGATGGTCTTCATGGGCTGCCCTGCCTGGGTTGATTCTACTGCAGCTCAGGGTCTGGGCACAGTGCYTTCACTGACCAGCRCGGGTCTACTTCCAAGTGTGCCAGGACTTGGCTGGTCTTTGTTCCTGGCTTCTGAAGTCTGTTCCCTGGATCTTCTCTGGGGACTCCAATGTCCTTGTTGCTGGTTTAGGGTTAGAGGGTTAGGATCAGAGGGTTATGGTTGGAAGGTTAGGGTTAGAGGGTTAGGGTTAGGTTAGGGTTAGAGGGTTAGGGTTAGGTTATGGTTAGAAGGTTAGGGTTAGGTTAGGGTAAGATTACGGTGAGGTTACAGTGAGGTTAGGGTTAGCATCTGATTACGTTTAAAGGGTTAGGGTTAGCTTTAGGATTATGGTTGTTTTATGGTTAGTTTAGGGTTAGGCTAGGGTTATGGTTAGAGTGTTAGGATTAGGTTAGGGTTAAAGCGGTAAGGTTGGATTATGGTTAGTTTAGGGTTAAGTTAGGGATAGGGTTGACTTTAGGGTTAGGGTTGGGGTTTGGTTAGTTTAGACTTAGGTTAGGATTAGCCTAGTAACCACACTTACATACAAGCCACTGTCAACCGTGTGTGAACTGAGCATCCCACATATGTGTCAAAGATTTCAGAAAGCAGAATAACTGCTCAGTAGTGCGTGGAGAGTTGGAAAGTTACAATTTAGGAGCCAATTTGCCCTGGGGCTATTTTTTTAATCCTCCTTGATAACCATGTGTCTCCTACCCTGTGCTTCCTCTGTCATCCTTGTGATTATTAGATAAATACGTCTTCAGTGTCCTAACAGATCACCAGTTCCCACTGACTCTAAGAATGGCGTCAGACAGCGTATGACCCCCACGACAGAGGTCCCCTGCTTCGCCATAGCTCGTGCAGGTGATGTCGCCACAGATTCATGCGAAAAGCGCCTTGATTTATATAACCTTCCTTTGTGATGTAACTATAAACATATCAGCCAACTGTTCCCATGTTGGCACACAGAATGTTAGTAGCCTGGACCTATGTCCCTGGGCCAGGTCACAYAGTTTGTTCCCTTTGACATGAGAGCTGGTTTTGTGTGAACAGAAAGTGGTCAGGTCAGGAGATCCCAGCCAGGTCACTAGGGGCCTGACACTTTATGCAGTTGGTATGTACCTTCCAGGAAAAGGGTGGGCAGATGGGATTTCATCTCCTTAGATAGCTCTGGATTTCAGGCTTGGGAGTTTCGGGTTGGTGAGTGACTGGGAATGCAAGGGGTTAGGGCAGGAAATGGGGGGCAAGGGGGTGGAGTAGGAGCTTCTGATCTAAGAGCCCTGCAGCCCCCTAGTTGGGCCCAAACAGCACCTTCCATGCTCTCTTTACCA
>BDUI01032422.1:0-27944 GCA_002335545.1 Apodemus speciosus | reverse complement strand
ATTAAGTAAAGTAACTTAGATTCAGAAGTCAAAAAGCATTATTTTCTTTCACCTATCTGTCTATCTGTATGTCTATCACGTCCAGAAAGTCATTTCCCCTCCTTTTTCTTCTCCCAGTCACTCTCCCACCTTCCCTCTCCCTCCCATCCACTCCTCCTCCCTTTCTCTTCAGAAAATGGTGGGCCTCTCATGATATCAATCAGCCATGGCATATCAAGTTGTAGTATGACTAGGTACCTCCTCTCCTATCACACTGTGGACCACAGCAGCATTCAGTCAGACATACTGCTGGAGAAGTAGCTTAAAGTTCTAAATCCAGAACCATAGGCAACAGGAAGACAGAGACTGGACCTGGCTTGGGTTCTTGAAACCTCAAAGCTTAGCACCAGTGATACACTTCATCCAAGACCACATCTACTCCAAAAAGCCACACTTTCTAATTTCCTCCAGAGTAGTACCACTCCCTGATGACTAAGCATCCAAACAAATGAGCCTATGGGAGACATTCTTATGCACACCACCACACCATCCATAGAAGCAAGCCCTGTGAATGTGGCTGAGAATGCCCAGGAATGAATGTGGTGAAAGTGGATGTGTGGGGAGTAGAGGCGGAGGGAGGTACAAGGAAAAAGCTTTCAGTCCTGGCCCCTCTGACTCATGGCTACTACAGGCAAAGAAGAATCCAGGGCACAATGTGCAAAGTAACTTTTATTGTGAAAATAAACAGGCATTTCTCAGGAGAAATACGCAGAGCAAGTTACCTAGGTGTGTGTTGGAGGGGGGGGGGGGCTATGTTGCCTGGCTTCCATGTTAACTTCGACCTTGTGGTCAGCCGGGCTTACAGCTAGGGTCATAGGCAAGAAAGAGAAAAACAAGAGTGTGGACAAGAAGATGACATCCAGCAGTGTGTTTTTAAGTCATTTGTTGGAAGAATTCCTTTGGGATCTTGTTCTTGGTCTGGAACAATAGAGTTAGGATGTCAGATGCACCCAGTGCCCTGAGTATCATCCCCTGTTTACCTAGACTCCATCTTGCTGAATGCTCAGAGACAACCTATCTGTGATTCCCAGACCTCACCTGGAGCATAGTGAAGACTTCAGCAGCTTTGGAATAGTCCCACTTGTTGTCCTCAAGGCACCTGAGGTGGGAGAAGGACAGCTGACCTCCAATACTACTGCAGGAAACATTCACTGGCTGCAAATGCCACCACATAACCTATGCTACTCATTATTCTGGGACATGTGTGTGTGTCAGAGTTAGCCCCATAACAGCAGGAGGGGCAAACCTGGTAGAACCTAGGAGAATTCAAAGCAGAAACATAAGGGTATTCCTATGAGCAGTGAATATCTATCCTGCACCTCTTTTTAAAGAGAAGCTTAAGAAAATAAGAAATGGGAATTAAAAAGAAAATGCCCTCCCCATAGTTTTAAAATTAAGATATATGACAGATCTCAGGATGTTTACTATTTCAAGTGCATGTCTCTCAGTCATTTTCTAGTATATTCATAAGACTCTCTGCCAGCCCCAACTAATTCCAAAATTGTTCTGTTGCTGAAAAAGAAAACTCTCTAACAGCTGGAGCTCAGTCCCTGTTCTCCCGGGTCACCCAGTGACTGGCAACAGTCTACTGTGCTTTCAATTGTTACCAATTTTCCCATCCTAAATATTTTTAATAAACAACCTTAAACAAATAAAACGGCCTTAGGTAACTGGCTTCATTCATTTAGTCCAATTATTTCCAAGTTTGAACATGTCAGACCACACTTAGGGTCCATATTCACTTTTATGACTGAACAGTATCCTATTGTGATGTGTACCATATTCATTTATTCATTCATCTTGGAGAAACAGTTGAGATGTTTGCCAACTATAAATAACAGTGCTATAAACATACAAGCTTTGGACTAAATATGTTTTTGCTCTTTGTAGCCTATATCTCATAGTGGGATTATTAGACCATGTGGCAACTTCATGTTTAACTTTTTGAGGAATGATATGACAAACCCCACCTTCACTTCATCTCCCAATCTCAATCTCTCTCCCTGTCTCTTTCCCTATGTTTATCTCTGTCTTGCTGTATCTTTCTCTCTATGTGTCTCTGTCTCTCTCTGTCTCTCTCTCTATGTGTATAATTTAGTAATCTAAGCATCTCTTAGGTAATCTAAGCATCCAATAAAGGTAACACTCAAGATGAAACATGACATTCTGATTCACATTTCTCTAATGACTAATAATAAAGAGGAAAAAATATGTACTTGCTGGCCACTTCATATCTTCTTCATAGAAACAAATATCTGTTCAGATCCCTTTCTTGCTCTCAATTATGTTGTTAGCCTTTTTTCCTGTTGTTTACCAGTGTTCTTATCTGATATGTGATCTGCATGTCTTTCTCTCATTCTGTCACGTGTCTTTGCACTTCCCTGACAACAACTGTAATGCACAGATTTGAGAGAGTATGCTTTGTCAGCTTTTCTTTAGCTGCTTGGGGTTTTTTGTGTCACAGAAAATACTTGGATGACTCATTCAAGGCCATAAAGATCTATATCTATGTTTTGTTCTTTGGGCATTGTAGTTGGACTAACAAGTTTTAGATCCTCAATCATGGTCAGTGTTGGCACAGGTTATGAGGATGTGTGTGTAGGGAGTCAAAATTCCCTGTTTTTGAAGTGTGCATCCAGTTCTCTCAGTACCCTGCATTCAAAAGATACTCTTAATCTCTATGGAAACATAATGGTGGGACAGTCATGGTAATAAGTAATCAACTAACCATCAGTGTTAATAATACTATGAGTGCCTAACCCTGTGGCACCAATGCAAGCACCAAACAGTATTATTCAATCTAGCATTGCAGCTGGATTTTAAACTGGGATGTGTGCCCCCTTTAATTTTGTTCTTCACACTCAATGTCATTTGGGGCAGTATAGGTCCTACTACATTTTCACATGAAGTTCAGGATCACCTTGTCAACTGAAAACTGTTTACATTTAAAGTTATTGTATGTATATATGGGTGTTTTGCTTGTGTACATATCTGTGCACCAGTAGCTTACAAGTATCCACCACAGCTATAAAAGGGTGTTGGCTCCCTTCGAACTAGAATGGCGGTTTTCTGTGGAAAAGGTGTGTTGGTGGTGGGAACTGAAGCCAGGTCCTCAGGAAAAGTACCCAGTGCCCTTAAATGCTAAGTCAAATCTTTAGACCTCCTCTCTCAATTTTCGCAAAGAAACAATTTGGCACTTTGAGCAGAATTTCAAGGACATTTTCTGGACAATATTGGCATTGTCATACCTGTGAACATGGAAAAATCCTTTCCCATTATTTGGATCATCTTTCATTTTTTAAGACATTTTTCAGACATGAGAGTATGAGCTGCATATATGCTGCAGGGTGGGGGTTAGATGTTTGTGTGTGAGGGGTGAGCAAACACAGACACATGTTCCAGTGAGTGCAGATGTATGAGCACATTGGGGCATATGTGGAGGTCCTAGGGCCATCCATGTTTTGTATGGTCCAGACACATGTACAGCAAAGCAATTTTACACACTGCCACATTTCCTTGCTCTCCTTTATTACATTTGTGCTGAAGTGTTTTACTTGTTTGGATGCTGTTCTAAATGGTCTTGCTTTTCTAAATTCACTCTTTGGTTATTTACTCCAAGTATATAGAAGTATAATTGATTTCTTTACATTAATCTTATATCCTGCAACTGTGCCAAACTTATTAGTTTTAGGGGTTTAATGTAATGAATTCCTTTGGATTTTCCAAGAGGAATGTAATACCATTTAAAACATGGGCTATCTTTAAAAATTCTTTCCCTACACTATTACAAAAAATGATAATTTTTAGTGTGCTCCCCCCCCAGCCATTTTTTAAAGGTCAGATGTAAAATATAAATAGTTCGTTTTTTAACATGTTGTGGGAGATTCCATTATTCTTTTCCAACCCTAGCCCCACCCCCATCCTGTCCACATTTGTAGTACGAACTTACTTCTGAGACCATTCAAGTTTCATCCCTGATTGGGTGGAGAACGCCTGCACCATTCTTTGCTGCTCTTGAGAAAGGACAAGCTTGAAGCTGGAGCATGATGTGGGCGAGGGTATTGCAAAGGCGCCCAGGATCTCATCAGGGCTTGGATTCCACACAAAAAGTTGGTCATTCACAATACACAGGCTGGAGGAAAATCAGTCCCTGAGAAAACTGGACAGGTGGAAACTCCACCCATAAGCCCAAGGCCCCAGACAGGATCCTCTTTAACCCCTGATACTTAGCAGATATGTGCCTGCTTAGTTTGCCTAGAGAAATCCTTTCCTGGTACCCAGAGAACACCACCTCTGCCTACTCCTAGGGAGGAATTATCTGCCAGCCTCATTGGATTTGGAGACTTAATCCCCATACACTTCTCCTACATGAGAGAAAAGGAACCTGGTTGCCCTCATTTCAATTTTTAGAGGAAAAATCAGAGTCTCCTGAAGAGATCAGTTAATTGGGTCAAGGTGACAGGGACTATTAGGGTCAGGAAGAAAACTTGTATTCCAACCTTGGAGCCAGTAATCTTAACTGCTAGGCTACATTGTTCTTTGGATCCACCTCTTTGGGATTTCCACCCACAATACTGCACTCACTTTGAACTCCTGCTGAGGATAGCAATGAAGATCCGCATGAAGGCACGAACGCATTCCTTAGAGCTGCCCTCCACTTTGAGAACAAGAAAAAATGAAGCATCCTTATTACAGTTACACACGTTTTGCACCCTCACAAAACATTCCTCAGTCAGGGGCTTATGCTTAAAGGGCCCAGGACCATTCAACTACTGGCTTGGAGTCAGGGGTCTGTGGTGGAAATGGGGGCAGACAACAAGAGAGATAATCCACTCATATTGGTGGGTCTCCTACCACATTCTGGACCCTGTGAAAAATTACTTCCAATGTTCACTTGGGCTCTGATTCACATCTATCTAGGGTGAGGTAGGGGGGCTAATTAACACCATTTACAAACTGGGAAATGCAGAGGCTAAGCAACTGGCCCAAAGTTACAGAGTAAGGATCTGGAATGAGAGCCAACAAACCCTGCAGCCAATATGCCCTCCCTCACCCGGGAGCCGTGCAGCAGACAGGCACAGACCAGGGTGGTCAGTGGGCAGGAGAGCACACAGGGAGGCACACAAGGAGGGGAGCTGGGGGAGCTCTCAGAGATGCACATCCAGGTCAGGAAGCAAGAAGGGATCTGGAGAGTGGCTTCTACAAGCACTCACCTTCCTTGAACAGCCCACTAACAGAGAAGCAGAGCATCGTTTCCTGACAGGGAAGAAGGCACAGACAGGCTTAGGGTCCTGCATAACTTTCTAACCATGTAGGAACATGCCTTAACACAGAAGCTATTGCTTACCATCTGGAAACAGATGTTCACTTGGAAAGAGCTGAAGGCATGCAGGGTTTGGGGCAATGCCCTCAGATAGTCCACAATGTCTTGTTTTGTGTACTTCAGCAGCTGCCTCTGAATGTCTACAGAGGAGTGAAAAAACCAAGTCTATCATGCCCTATAATTACCTCCTTCACACCCCAAGTTCATGGACTTTACCAGGTCTTCCACAGCACACACTTACAGAACTCCTTGGACCTTTTCATATCCCTTTCATCCTTGAAGTATCCACACATGCTATTCCTAGAAGAAAAGAGTCCTTGGGGAGGGGTCCAGCCAGTGCAGATGCTTCCAGGGAATCAGTGGTGTCTACTTGGTGCTGGGAGTGGGAGGTGGCTTCACACTGCTCCAGAAGAGAGTGTGAGGTGTGATACTCACAAATCTGGATCACTAGGGTTGAATGGAATGGTTAGGGAGAAGCAGGCCTGGTCATGGTAAATGCTCAGGAGATCCTGTCGCTCTTCTGAGTCATAGATCAAGTAATACCTGTGGAGTGTGGAAGTAGGTAGAAGGAGCTATTTTAGTGGTCAGGACCCAAGATGTGACCTGAAAAGACCTCTGAGCAGATCTGTGCTAAGGTGGCCCAACCCCTTCCCTTCCTCAAGGTCCCATGGACACTTACTCCCGCAGAAATTGCTGTACTTGATTCTTTATCACGTCTGAACCCTTAAAGATGTCCTGGAATAAAAAGCCATTTTAGACAATGCATCTACTAAGATTCACAGGCAACAGCATAAATCTCTCTTGGTCCTTCTTCCCCACCTTGCAGGTCTTCGTTAACAGGGGTTCTTCAATGTCCATTACAGTTGGAAGCGATAACTTCCTGCCATCCTGAGGAGATGAGGAAGAGGAGTCTGGAATGCATGCTAGGGAGGTATCCCTGGATATCCATGGAGATGACCCATGATTACCTCCAAGGGGGGTAACCTTGAGTCAGATACCAGGTGTAAGGTGGCTAGGAAAATCCCTGGGCTGTGAGATTATAGTGGGTGTCTGAATTATGGGGTATTGTAAACATCTATCATATGTGGTTTGTAGGAGTGTTTCTATGTGTGGATCTATGTGAGTCATGTGTTTGGTTTGTGTGTATAATTATGGAACAAATTTCAGGTTATTTTTTTCTTTATTTAGAATCTATGCCATTGAAAATGAACAGCTGTCTCAGGCACAGATTATCTAGGCAAGATACAAATGGGCTGGGATTATGTGTGGAGCTTAATCATGTGAGGAAAACAAGACAATGATGAAGGCAGGAACATACCAGGCAGAACAACTCTGGAAAACAGTCCAGGACTGCACTGTTCAAAAAACAAAAGCCACAGAAATGATTAACAGTTCGGATTTGGGCAGCATTTCTCCCCTGCTCCTACCCCACCATTGGTTTTCCCTCCGGTTATCTTCCAGCCTGTTCCCCACCACCAGACCTCTGGGTAGCTTCTACCTACATCATACAGACCCCCTCTCCAGGGCCACAAGAAACCACATTGAGAGCCCAGTGTCCAGGGCTTCCTCTACTCCCTGCCTCCCTCCTCTTCCTCAGACTCCACAGAAGGCCCTGCCACTTTGAAATTTTGTGTAGGATTCTTCAAGATGCTGAAGATGAAGGTGGAGGAGTCAGGAATCAGGATGGAGAAAGGAGATAGCAGTGGGGTGGTAGAAGATGACAGAAAGGGAGTGGGGGCCCAAGGGAGATTTGTGAGAGACACACAGAGGAATGAGAAGGTGCTCTGTCTGGTGTAGTGAGTTGGAATAGCAGGGGGGAAAGGGGTTCACCTGCTGCTATCCTGTTCTTCACATGTGCCAGGCTAGCCCAGGGACCCAGAGCAGCATTGAAAACATGCAAGCTACTGAGGCTGGCGTGAAGAATCTTACTGCTTTCTGAGTGATCTGGGGACTAAGAGCTTCCCTGGAGGCAAGAACCATTTTCCAGAAGCTGAAGAAGTGATAGGTGAGTCCCTAACTCAGCATGATGGCTGGACTAAGGCCTTCTCCAAGGAATCAAGTTGCTTTTCAGACTACCCAAGGCTCCTCTTATATGCTAGGTAGGATAATGAGCAAGGAAGGTTGGTCCATAGGGAGGTAGGGACGGAGGGAGGGATGRAGGCTTCTAGGAATCCAGGAGCTTCTTTCTCCTCAACCTCTTCTGCCCTCTCCCTTCCTTTCCTGCTCCAGGAAGCCTTCGGCTCCCCAGTCATGGCCCACTCCTGGATTCCTGATCTAGAGAACAGAGATCCCCCGATCCAAAGGAAGGCCAAGATGCCAGCAGTCGTCTAGAGGAAGTGATGTCCACGTCAGCATCACCTAGGACCTCAGCCCTCAGCTGGGGTAGGACAACCTCTACGGCATCGTGGGACAGATGAYAGGACCATTCAGGAACAAGATCTGAAGAAAGGCTCCTCTCAGGACTGGAAAGGAGGCCTGGTGCTGTTGAGATGCTCAGGAGGGCCTTCTGGAAGAGGCTGAAAACTCACACAAGTGAGACACAACCCATGCTAGGTSAGGTGGGGTAGACAGGATAGTCTCAAAGGAAGCCTGTGAGCAAAGCCCAGTGTACAGAGACAGGGGAGAGAGCAGGCCCTGTGGTGCTCCCAGAAGACCAGGCCTGCCTCCTCCCAGAGTCTCTCAGGCCACCAGGGGGAAAGAGGTGTTGGCAGGTATCTATACCTTACATAGGAAGAATGGTCTCGGAAGGAGCTGCACAAGGGGTTCCCTTCTAGCCACAGCTGTTCTAGCTTCAGCCCTTTCATCTTCTCCAACTCCCACACTGTTCTTAGCTGAGGAAAACGAGAGCACTGGTAAAGGCATTCCAGGCAAAGACAGCCATCAGAAGTTCAGAACCCATACCTCCCTGCTCCCACTCATGGTTTATTTTGTCTGTCTAATGCTGTCAAGTACCATAGTCTACACTATTATCCATCCTTAACCACAATCTCCTCTTCTTACCATGTTTTTGGAGAGGTTCAGGATCTTGAGTTGGGGTGCCTTCTTTACCACATCAAACAGGCTATCTAACTGGAACAGTTTGTTGCTGCTCAAGTTCAAGGATAACAGCTTTGGGGAGCAAAAGTTAGAGTGATCTTTACTGCTGAGAGCCTTGGAGACATACTTGCACTTCACCCCATCCTTTCTGGCCCTCCACACAAACATCAATACCTTAGGAAAATCCTCTTGGATGATCTGAAGGGTGGCAGCCATGCAGCTTCTTCGATTCAGAATCATGTCTATGTTGTGACTCATTAAGTCTTCAGGAAGAGAAGAGAAAGGAATCAGAAGGTAGAGAGGACCCTGTCTGAAACCAGACCTAGCACAGTCCCCTCTCCATATACTACATGTATATCTTCTTACTCGGTGGATCTGTGATCCACAAATATTGCTGTCAGCCATACCTGGATCAAATCGGAGCTTTTTGAGGCACAGAGCATGCTGGGAAACATCATATCTTTTCTTCATAACAAGCTGCAGAGACACAGATGAAAAGGGTGGCTCTGTAGTGTCATGGGTTGTGGCGTTGGGAACATAATGGAGTTGGGGGTGGGGAGGGGAGACCTGGGTCTGGGAAGTGAATACACACAGTGTCTTCAGACTGCATTACCTTTAGCTGCTCCATTTGTTCTTTTGTGAACCTATTCTGCACAGAGTAGGGTGCAACCGAAGGATTGACAAAAATAGGTATCTATGGGGAAGAGAGACATAGTGAACACCAGGAACTCCCAAACATAATGCTCCTGTTCCATGGTGCGTGTCAGGGATAGGTACATAGAATGCCTCCAGCACACACCTTCTGGAAGTCCTCAGTACATATCTTATAGCTGACATCCTTCAATGCAGAGGCAATGCTAGCATCCTGGACAAAGAACTGGATCCGGTGTTTGTCACAATGGAACTATACAGAGGGAAAAGCAGAAGTGAAAGCATCAGAGGCCACTGAACCCTACTGAGCCTGGCCTCCCAGGCAATCCTCCAAGCCATCCCAGCTGGCTTCACCATCCTCTCTTACATCCACTGGTGTGAAGGGCACTCTGCAAAGGCTGTGAACTGAATCCATTAGCTGTGTCTTGTCACACTTTCTCCCACATGGAATCTAAATTTACAATTAAGAAACAAGAGAGAAGAAAGACACCATGAAATCTTGGTGGAGAGCTCTAAACGTTCTTTCCTGACGTTCTAATAAAGAACTTCCATGGGACCTCTGACACAGTTCCTTGTTTTGTACCAAACACAGATCTAGAGCTCTCCACATGGTAACTCTTCTCCCTCCAGGTAACTGACTTGTCTTTCTTACTGTGATCTTCCTTCTCTTGGATTTCAGAAAAGTTTAATTGCAGATGTCACCAAGATACTCACCGTGACCTTGAACCAGCTCTCCAGTGTTCCATCTTCTGTGACATGCCCTACTTCTCTCTCTTGGGGTTTGTCATCTCTCCATACTGTGATATGGATTTGGTCCTCCACATGATCTTCCTCTCTACTCCTACGTCGCCCAGCATAAGGTGTGCTATGAGAGGGATAGGGAGTGCCAGTAAATGCTAAGAAATTCTTGTAAGCATCCACCCTACTATCACTGGTAACACAAATACAATTATGATTTATCATCCTCTATTCCACATCTATAGAGCAAGAGATCTCTAGTTTCCCAGTGAGAGGAGATCTCGAGGGAAGAAGAATTGAAGTTATTGCCCAGTCCCAGGGACTGTCACCTACTATACTAACCAGACTGCCTGGTAACTTACTGTCTTACTGATGGGTTCCAGAGAACAGCTCTCATCTCCAGATTTCCACCATCACTCCGGGCTTTTGAAGGCAGAATCGTGTGTCCAGTATGCTCATAATGATCGGACCTCTTGCCAGTATAGCCCAGGGAAGAAGCCCTGTCTTTCTTTCTTCCTAGAAGAACACAGCTTTTACCATCATAATATTATGAAATGGTAAACAATGCAAGTTTGGAAGACACATCAATGATCCATTTACCACATACAACATCAGGGGGAAGGCGCCACCATGGGAGGGTAATTAAAGTGCCAGTTCCCCCCCCCCCAAAGGATCAATCATGAAAACCCAGTAGGCAAACTCCTGGCACAGTCACAGAATACAACTTACAAGAAGGGGCCATTTTGGTCCTTTTAAACACAGTAGAGCAGTATTTGTGATATATTCAGCCCATGGTATAGACCAAACACAAAGCTTGTACTAGGAGGCTGACCCAACTGGGCCTTGTACTGGGATTCTCTAATTTCACAGCCACACAATGACTTGGGGAGTCCTACCCTCCCCACCTTACTGCAACATCCAATCATACATTAAACTGATTGCTACATTTAATAAGCTGTAAACTTCCTTGTTGCTGATATCCAAACTTTACTGGCAGTGGAGACTAAGGCAGTAGCCCATTAACCTGTCACCAAATTACCTGATTGCCATCCACAATGCTCAGGTTTGAGCTATTCAGATCACATGTCTTCTCTGTCCCAGTCTACAATACTTTCAAGTATGGAGGACTAACCTTCCCAAACTGCACGCTTGTGTTACAAAGGTATGAAACAAAAGCTGGAATGGCGAGTATCAAACACAATTTCCAATTGTACTGTGATTTGGCTGTAGTTATTCCTAGTCTGAGTCCATTACAGTCACAGAAATTACTGTTTGGGACTGCACATCTGCTACATGCTGAGGTCTTCTCCACAAGCTTGAAATTCTCTGTGTTCACAAATACTTACAGGAAACTGAGAGTTAAGCCACTGTATGCCTGTTCTTTGGTGAGGCGTTCTGTTTATGCCATGTAGATCATGCACTACAGGAAGCACGGCAAGCACAGAGAATCTTCAAGCTTGTGGAGCAATTTGTTGGGCAATGCAGCCCTAGTTGTGTTGGTGAAGGTTTCTGTTGTATATGCCTGTACCTATTCACATCTTGGAGTCATTTCCCCACTCCATCCCTGTCTCCAACTCAAACCCTCCCAACAAGCTTCCCTGCTGTACATCTGATTCAGCAGTGGGTGGCAGACCTGAAATGCTTTCTGTTTTCTGTTTGTTTGCTGTCTTATTCTGTCTTTTGAAATAACAATAGCCTCCTGTCTATCCCCCTTGGGTACCCTCAACAAATGCATTTTGTACTATCAATCACCAGGTTCTAGCAGCAGGTAATGTTGGGTTTTTTTTGCCCGTGGTGTGAATATGAATGCTAGGAAGGACCAGCCTTCTCATGTACCTCAGAGTGAAAAGTTGTCTAGGTTTATATGTTGTAGGTTGTATTCTGCCATTATTCCATTTTGCCTCAAGAACATGTATTATCCATACAATTGGAGTCCACTCATCATAGAGTGATGATGAGTACATCCCAGATGAGCATTCCTGGGGACTCCATGGCTTTCATCATGTGATCCACTATCAGGAGCTTTCAGTCACACACTGCAGTGACTTCCCTGTGTTAGCACTGGCACTGGAAATGAATCTAAAGGTGAAAAGACTCTTTGGGATAAGCTTTCAGTTCAGTGGGCCTGCTGTCTTTGTTTCACAGGGTACATCTAACTGCTAAGGAAATTCTCCTGGCTCCGCTTTCAATATCCCATCACAGTCTAACTTGTCTCACCTTTGCCCTGGCCAGGTCTCCAAAACTGTCCCCTGGGTTATTCCAAGGCTACCTTTGCTTTTTTTTCCAGGCTCACTCAGACACTGTCTTTCACACAGCAGGAAGAGTGTTTGTGTTTTGTAAGGCAAATATCAAATCTTGCCTATCCCACTGCTCAACGTCCTGCACCTGGGTTGCAGCCCACCTGTTAAAGATCTGTGAGTCTATGACATCCAACCAAACCAAAACAAAACAAAACAAAAAATAACAACTAAAGACAACAAGATAGGTGGCACTAGGTAAATGTTAGCAAATAAAATCCTTTTCCTAAAAGTTCATAAAGCAAATGAAAACATCCTATGTTTAAGTTGGAGATGGGGCAGGGACAGGAGATAGCACAATAAAGACAAAAGGCAGTCCCTCCTATTCCTGGGAACCTGAAACTAATTATCTCACCTGTGACTCAAGAAAGACTTTGGAACTGTGATGGACTGAAGGAAATAGCAAACAGTGAGATACCAAACAGAAGTCCAGACATTCTGGATGCATGGTGTCCACATATGGAATAGGACAATTCTGAACCACTGTGTGGAACCCAAACTACTTCCGAAATACATCTACCATGGAATGGGTAAATTTGAGCTGCCTAATGACCATAGTTTCAGATCCCATCTTCTGCAAGGCCCTCTATGGTAACTCACAGAATACAGAGCACATAAAGCAAACAGCTGCAGAGGGATTCTATGGAAAGGGACACTGAGGACAAAGTACATATTGGTGCCCATCCACTTACAGAATGTCCTGGTACCCTACACCTGGATACTGTTGATGCCATCAGAGTCNATACCATGAGTGTTCCTCAGCTCCTGCCTGTTCTGAATTCTGAATTCTGTCTACAGTACTGCCCAGGCTGCTGATGACAATGCACCTCTGCTACAGCAAGGGTGAGAATATGGAGATAGGTCGACCAACATTTGAGCTACAGCAACAAGTGCTTGGTATAGGGCACAATGAAGACTTTTCAAGTCCCATGAGAATTGCATCCAGTGTTAGGTCTCAAACCTGAGACAGAGTTGAAATGCTTATTTAACATATCAAAGCAGACACAAGCTACCAGGTTCTTCCAGCATTCCTCAGTCCCTACCTGCTACAGGGCCCTCCTGGCTAGCATATCCAGCTCCCTACACTGAACTTCTCCAGTCCAGGCTCTAGGCTTCCCTATTCCCAGTTGCCATTCCTTATATAAGTCAGTCGCCTTGGTTATTTGCCCTCTTTTGATCTACACTTTACTTTAATGGACTCTTGATCTGGCTCTATTCTACCTCCCCTCTCCTCTCTTCATATGGCTCAAGATAATGTCCACTCTGAATTCTCCCAGATGTCTCTATCCCCCGGCTACACTCTCCCACATATCTACCATAAATTTTCTCCTCCACCATACTTAGGAGCAGTCATGTCCTTCCTTCTTTATTCCTTTTATTCATTCACCTAGGGATCCCTTTTGGATTATAAATATTCAGCTCAGTTATGCTGGGTCATTCTCCCAGAATGTTTCCTCCTCCAAAATGGTAGAATCAGAGTTTTATATTCGGCCAATTATTCTACCCCACTCCTCACTCCCATCAAGCACTCATGTACTGACTGAACCCTTTCTCCACTGATGGTATGTGTTCTTGTTTCCTGGATGTACTTCCTGCAGCAGGGGAAGATGAGGCTTTGTGCTAGTCATACCTGTATGTGAGAACTGGGTATCTTGGAACAAGTGAAGAGAGATGCCTTGGATAAGCTGAAGCACTCTTGAACCCTAAGGTGCATGTATGAATGTAGATACATATGATACCCTTGTGAAGAACACTAAGCTTAGCACACTAAGGTAAATACTACTTTAAGAAGCCAGCTTCCTATGAGTCACCCTTGTCTCCTTTCTAACTTTAAAGATAACTGATATTTCACTTCAAGGGTCACACAAGAGTACAGAGGAGTTAATCTCAAAGCCTGTTGTCAGTTTCCAGGAATTCATTTGTTTTTCTATTTGCAGAGACTACTGTTATCACTGTAGCTGAATCCTAGACCCTTAATGTATTGGTTGTCTTCTTTACTGGCTTGTCCATGACAACTATCCTTTTCTCCTCCTCTTCTTCAGGTTTTGTGTCCTACATGTGCTTGACTGTTTGAGCATGCCTTTGCCACTCTGCATTCTTTACATACTTTAGCCCTTGAATTACTATCATCTTCAGCCAAGAATCAAGATTAACTGTCAGAGATTTTAGAAGGTTTAGTCTAAAACTGCTCTGAAAAGTCATTTGCCCCCTTGATATATTTGGTCCAGTCAACACGTTCAAATAATCAGTATGTATCTTCTCATACACTCTCACATTTTCAATCCTTTCAGTGATTGCCAACACAAGAGCCACTTTATTCCCAAAGTGGTCTTCCTGTACCTTCTGCTTCTGTACTCTCTGCCACACAGGTTGCCAATAAGTTTAACATAACTGTTTTTCTCTGACACCAGCACCTAGCACCCAGCACCCAGCACCCAGCACCCAGCACCCAGCACCTTTGTCCATATCTGCACCATCTGTGGTAAATATTATATGTTTTGGTCATTGTCTTCTACTTAGTAGAAAGACATTGAATTAAATTTTCTGAAAGGAAACCACCCATGGAGAGCCTTTCTCTGTGCCACTGAGCATTGTTTTATAATAAGGTCTATATTTGAACACAAAGGCAATTTGTGCATCCAATACATCTGCTTGTTCACAAAAGACTATTGGCTTATTAGTGATGTTGTTTGTGACAGGTGCCATTATGGCTATATTCAAGTCGCCACTTCAGGTGAGAGGAATAATGTAAGGGGAAAAATATCTTCATTCCATAAATGTACACTCACTTCACTGAAGAGAAATGCAGCAGCAGCAAGTGATGAACAAATGATTACAAAAGACACTGACCTTGAAATCAGGCTGGGCTGGATGCAAGTCATGGCAATGTCATCTAGGGCCTACATGAATTTTGGCAACTATTTAACCTCTTTGGGCTGGACTTCTGTTCCTCTAGGAAGTGGTCAGTGCTGCTGTTAGCTGAGTGCTTCTATTAGTCCCTGCCTGGGGTATAAAATCTTTACAACAGAGTTTTTCTCACTGGCGGGGCTTTAGCAGGGCCATGACAACATCTGTCTCTAAACTGCACTGAGTGGGGTGAGTGCTATTTATGATGGTATGCTTTAACACTCTCTGGGGGTTCCCTTTGCAAGTAGCACACTGAATAATCCCAATCTAGATTGTGCCTACTCCATTAGTTTAGATCCCTACTTCATTTCAGTAAGAATCCTTCAGGCCCAATTAGCTACCATCATGTGGATAGTTTGCACTGGCTCAGGACTTACAGGTACAGTGAAAAATGAGCCACTCAGACTTGAAGGATGCCTATAAACCCAACATTATTCAAATGCCTCTGTTAAATGGAAAGAACAGTATCTTGATTTTTCTGAAACGAGGGAACTTACAGAACAATTTGTAGTACTGTTTGCTATTCAAGAGAGGCATGGTATATGACAGCTTTTCAATAAAAAGGCAGTACTGAAAAACCATGAATTATTTGGACTCAGTGAGAGTCACTGCCTCCTCTCAGCCTGGCACATCAGTGGCACCCTGATTTCAGTGGTGGGGTACTTCATTTGCTCAAAGAGATGACCCCTTTTTTATGACTTACAAATGAGGCTGTGAGTTTACACTTAACTATCCTAAAATCATCCTTATAGACTGGAATTATCTGTGAAGAAGGAAAACTTGAAAAGATTCTATTGGGGGACATCACTGAATAAAAAGAGAGGATAAAATACCAAATGAATGAGTTGATGACAAAAAGAAAAATTACAGTTATACCATCTATCCCACTGTTCTTAGTAAGCACAATACTTGAATTAATGGGTAGAAGAATAAATCCATGCCATCTCGAAATATGTGCAGAAAACATTAATACACCAGGAGCTCCTTGAAAAGGAGTTCATTACCAGGGAATGGAAGAGACCTGAGAGCTACATGTTGCTGTGAGCAGCGTGCATGAAGGTGTCTTTACCTGTGTATCTGAAGGGCCCCTGCTTCCTTTCATTGGAGCACATCTTTCTTGTCTCTTGGTCTTTGTAGTCTTCCAACGAAGCTTAGAAATAGAGAAGTAGGAGGAAAATAGATTACTTAAATTCTGTCATACAAGATATCACTTTACTCTCCTGGAAAGTGTGTTTCTCCACCCCAGAAAGGAAAAGCACCATGGTGTTCCTTACTCAGCTTTTCTCATTCACTATCACCTTCAGGACAGACCGAAGGCACCCTTTAAGATTTGGGGTGTCAGTGGGAGAGGATGTACCTACTCCTAATGCTACTGGATGTCCCAGGCCAATTGTGGTATCCAGAGGGGACTTCCCCTTCGCAGAGGAAAAGGGAAGGGGGTAATGGGAGGAGGAGAGATTTGTGAGGGTGGAAGTGGGAGAAGAGTGAAGGGGTGCAATTGGGATGTAAAGTGAATAAAAAAATAAATGAATAAAAAGATTTTTATCTGCATGTCTTTCACATGTTCTTTGCAACACAGGAAAAAGGAGGCTGCAGCAAGGAATCTAAGGAACAAAACAGTATAGAAGATGGAAAATCTCAGTGTGTTGCTGACCTCAGGAGCGCTTGAACATAAGAGGATGGATGTCCTTCTGCCAACTCCCCCACCCCAAACCTGAAGAATTTCAAGTCAAGAAATTCAGAGTATCTACTTTGTCCCCAGGCTGACAAGTTTGTTGAAAGAAACCTCAAACTTTACACAAGTACCCCCTCTCCTTTGCCTGTTTTCCCTCCTCTGATCACTTCCTGCTTCCTGATTTATCCCAGAGGAAGTTCTTGGGGGCGCGGGGGCGGGGAGGGGAGAAAAGAAGTCAGAGCCCAGTAGCACAGAGCGGCTGCAGGGAACTGAAGAAGGCAGTCAGAAATCAACTTTGTGAGAACTGGCTAATAGGAAATCTCTGATATCCTTGAAAGAGACAGGCCAGATAAGAAACGGGCCAGATGACTTGCAGAGGAGGGAGGGGAGTGATCTCACTGCAGAACAGGCAGAAAAATGTAGAAGACCACAGGTAGGGCGACAAGGAAGGGGAGAGTGGTCCCACTCTGATTTAAGAGTCGTGCTGTGCTGAGATGAATGTCAGTCTTTAAACCCTCATGGTTGCTGCTCATTCCCCCAGTCCAGCTCCACCCATTTGCCCTTGTTGCACCTCTTGTGAGTCCAGGATCAGATGAAGACTTCGCAAACCCCTTGTTCCGGGTCAGACTTTTTAATGTTTGGCCACCATTAGAAAGTCCTCCCACGCCTCTATGGAAAGCCCTCTCCTTGGACTCCCTGGGCTGTGCAACAGCTACAAGGTTACACCTTAAAGCCACAACCCCACCCTACCCCACCCCCATCCCGCCAGACCCCTGCCGCGTGCCCTGAGTAAAATCCCAGAGAGCAGCTGGTGGGTCTCCTACCAGAAAAGCGGTCTTGGACAGTCTCCAGTACCTTAATGCTTCCTGGAAAAGTATGGCGTCTAATCCAGAGTCTGACCCGGCTTTGTCCTTAGAGAAAACAAGGACAACTCCGAAGGCCTTCCGTGGGTGGAGGCTCTGTGAGCTCACAGCAAACACAGAAAGGACCTAGCTTGATTCTTGATGTTGAGAGGAAGCGAGTAGTCATGTGACTGTCTGAACCAAATGAGCAGGCGTTGCAAAGGGTTCAGGCATCCCTATAGCCTGCTTCTGAGGTCTTAGGGGAGGAGTTGCGCATGCACCCACATGCGTCTTAGCACGTGACCGCAAGAACAGTAACTGAGTAACTGAGGTAGTCCCGTGATTGCGAGGCTTTTGCCTCACCAAGGACCGAAGTACAAAATCCAGGCACTCCTAATCTTCTGGCAAAGGCTACTGATAAAGTTGGGGAGTTGGGGAAGAGTGTTTGTGCCTTGCAGAGGCGGAGGTAGGGCCGGGTTTGGGCAACAGACCCTGTATTCCATCAAAAGCACAGCGAGTTAAAAACAAAAAACAAAAAAAAAAAAAAAAAACAAAAAACCCTTAAGCCGGGCAAATGGTGGCGGGTGACTTTAATCTTAGCACTAATGAGGCAGAGGCAAGCAGATCTCTGAGTTCCAGGCCAGCATGGTCAACAAAGCTAGTTCCAAGACAGGCAAAGCTACACAAAAATTCCATGTCTCAAAAAAAAAATAAATAGATAAAATAAAAAGCAAACAAATCATAAGATGAAGCAATAAAAATAGAACTTAAGAAATTTAAGATACATTTTACCAACAGAGACCATAGATCTAGGTAAGCCACATAATTTTATCTTCTCTATGATGACAACATCCCTATGATGTACAGCCATAGGAAACCACACTGTCCAGATGTCTGGGAAGCACCCTTGACAGAATCTTCCAGTTTTGCCCACCAAACCTAGGAAAATGGCACTTACAAAATTATAGCCAAGGACTTAGATCTAAGCCAACATTTCTTTAGATGATGTACACTTTCAGGGGTCAGAGGATGTCAGTTGGGTATCCTGCTTCATTACTCTGCAATTTACTCTCTCAAATTAGGGTTGCTCACTGAACCTAAAGCCTAGATGAAATCCAGAATAATCTAAGACATCCTTCTGTATCTGACCTGTGGACCTGACCAGAGCTTGAATTTCAAGCCTGTGTGCAACCATGCCTGGCTTTTGTCATGGCTTCTAGTGATTTAAGCTCAGGTCCCCATGTTTTAGCAGCAAGTGTTCTTACCCACTGAGCCACATTCCCTGTTCTGGGACCTATTCCTGAAGAAGGGAGGAAATAGTAATAGAGACCATCACACAGAAGCATGATGCAGCCGGAGAGCCCTGCATTAGGTTGACAGCCTTCTGAGGACTTTCGTTCATAGTAGTAGTTTGCCTGTTCCAGCAAAACTCAGGTTTTCTGTAGACCATTGCAGTAAATTCGTAAGATGAGATCAGGTGAGCAGAGCATAAAACTTAACCCCAAACTGAGAATGCAGACTGTTCCCAAGATTGGGACAACTGTAGCAGATGTCCCTTCTTCCCTCTATACTGGCTAAGTTCTGACCATAGATCCCCTGGGAGGTACAGTGAGGTGTAGAGCCAGGAGGCATTCAATGAAGACTTCTGTTCAGGCAGACACCTAGGTAAGAGGTGGTGAGTGACCAGCAAGTACAGAGTACTTGAAAAGCAGAAGCCTGGAGAGCTTTGGGGTATAAGGCTTTTCCATCAGACAGCCTGGTTACATAAACAGTATCTACTGCAACCTACACAGTAACAGCCTTGTGTGGGCTGTATAGGGTTGAAGTGGTTGGGAGACCTGATGCTTTTGCAGGATGAGTCTGAGTCAGTTCCATTGTTTTCTTTAGTGGAGCACAGGCTGGTGAGTCACGTATCTTTTTACAAAGATGCTAAGGGGCAGAAAAATCCCTCTGCTAAGGCCAAGATCTTTCCCATTTTCTTGTCTACCTACATTCCATGTGGTTTCCATGGCCATCTAAATGCCATGCAGTACATGGTGGTGAGGGTTTTTTCCTAGGTCCCAAGTGGACTGGCATAGGAGCTCACAGGTTACTATCTATATTAGTCAGGGTTCTCTAGAGTCACAGAACTTATGGGTAGTTTCTATATAGTAAGGGAATTTGTCAACGACTTACAGTCTGTAGTCCAACTCCCCAACGATGGTCAGCAGCAGCTGTGGATGGAAGTCCGAGGATCTAGCAGTTGCTCAGTCCCACGAGGCAAACAGGCTAAGAAGAGAGACTGAGTCTTCCTTCTTCCAATGTCCTTATGTAGATCTCCAGCAGAAGGTGTGGCTCAGATTAAAGGGGTGTGCCACCACGCCTGGATGTGGGACTTTCTTTGTCCTAGATGACCTGGATTCAGAGATCCCCTTGCCTTAGTCTCCTGGGATTCATAGCTACTATGCCTCAAGATCTCCATGCCAAGATCCAGATCAGAAACTTGTGTCTTCCAGGCTCAAGATCTGGATCACAGGTGAGCCTTCCAATTCTGGATTATAGTTCATTCCAGATATAGTCAAATTGACAACCCGAATAGCCACTACACTGTCACTCAAAGGCCTTTAGCTCATGTTTCTGTAAATCCTGTAAATATATACTTCACTGTGAGACACCAAAGTCTGGCACATAAACAATCACAGAGAAAAGCTGTCCTACTGATTAGACTACTTGAGACAGAGGCCCTTTATCTACTCTAGGTCCATTACAATAGAGTCCCTGTCCTCATATCTTAGGGGCTCTCCCAGAAAGGTCCTACTCTCTGTCCCTGCTCCCAAACCCACAGTCACAATATCCTCTCTTCTGTTCCTTTACAAAACAGTAATGACAGTCATTTGTAGTGAGGTGATCCCTAATTCCAAGAGGTGTGTGTGTGAGGGGGGGGACTTGAGGCATCCCATATGAACAAAGGAGCACTGGGAGGATTGATGTTCCTTGGAGAAATCCCATCCCCCCAGGTTGCACTGTAACCTAATTTTCCTAGACTGCATCCTCACAGGATCAGCTTCTCTGAGCCAGAAGGGCACCCCACTGGGCCTTTCAGATAAGAGCACTCTCTAAGTCCCCACTTCCTGTCCTAGCCTGTCCCTACAATCTGAGCTCCTGTCTGCCCCTCTAGCCCCTCTGTGTCTGAACTCTCTCCTGAAAAACTGTTCAATCCAAAGACAGCTTGTATACTTTCCATATTTGGAGTCCACCAAGATTACACCACACCCACTGCAAGGGGCAGTGATACAGGAGGCTCCACAGGGCATGACCCTGGTGGACTCCGGCTTTGTCAGCTGATTAGAAAGTTTCATTCATGTCCTTTCCAGCTGGATTTTCTCAGCATGGATCATGTAGGAATAAAATGGGGTACGTGGCTGACTATTCCCCATTGCACTGCTATCTTGATCACAGGCTCTGCTTGGATAAGGACCAAAGGACGAGAACAAGCACTGGAGCAGAGGGCAGTAGTAGTAGTACTGAGGGTAGGAGCCATATCCTGCTGCTGCTTGAAACTGTCAGGCAGGATGCTTTCCTAAATACAGTTCTGCAATAGAAGCTTCCCTAGCAGAGACAAAAATCTAAAGAAGGAAAAGAAAGATAGCTATTGTACCACTCTCCCAGACAAACTACTGTGATATTCAGGAGCCCAGCTGTGACTGCTCTCTAAGGATCACCACAACTTGGCTTGGCAAGTGTTGATGTTCTCTCTCTGGAAGAAGAGGTTAGGTAGGATAATGGGACCCTCACCTGAGTACTCAACTGTCCCTTTGAACTCATTGAAGGCAATCTAGCTCCTCTAATTGCAGGCAGCAATTAGACCTCTTGTCAGGCCTAGAGTATATAATTGGGGAAGTATGAGAGGGGAGACTAGGGAACTCCAGGTATACAACCTTGGTGGTGGAGGGTGGAGATGTGATGGCATTCAACATTTGTTACCTGATTCAAGGGTCTACCTGGGTGACCTCTGGGTAMCTTTCCTGTGGTGGTTTGAATGAGGATGACCCCCATAGGCTCATAAATTGAAATGCTTGGTTCCTGGTTGATGGACTATGTAATAGGAAGGATCATGAGGTATGGTCTTGTTGAGGAAGTGTGTCACTGGGGGTAAATTTGAGGTTTCAAAAGCCAGTGCCACTTTCAGTCCCCCACTATGCCTGCTGCCTGTGGAAACGTTGTAAACTATCAGCTACTGCCCTAGGGCCATACAACCTGCCTGATGCCATCCCCCCCATGATGATCATAGATAGACTCTGCCTCTGAATCTATAAACAAGCCCCCAATTAACTTCTTTCTTTTATAAATTGCCTTGCTCATACTGTCTTTTCACAGCAATGGATGAGTAACTAAGATATTTTTCTCTACCCATGTAAAGACTGGTCTAGAGAATCCTTCTTAGCCTATTTGACTAACTTGAGTTGCAAAATTCTGAAGTGGTGATCAAAGACCAAGGCAAGACTGCAGCAGCTAAATGGCCTGGGGCCCTTCAAGGTTTACACTTACAGGATCCAGTTGTGGAGATAGATGACACTGACAATTGGGCATAGCTACCAAGTTCTTTACTGTTCCATGGCTATTAAGAGACACCATGTCCAAGGCAATACTTAAGGAAGAAACCATTGAATAGGGAGCGTTATACAGATTTACAGGGTTAGTAAATTATTATGATTGCAAGAAGCATGCATCATGCAGGCAGGAGCTGGAGCAGAAGCTGAGAGCTACCTCCTGATCCCTAGACAGAGAGAAACAATGGGCCTAGAATGAGCTTTTGAAGCTTCAAAGCCTATCCCCAGTGATTCCCTTCCTCTAACAAAACGGGACCTACTAATACTTCTCAAATAGTGCTTCTCTCTGATGACTAAGCATTCAAACATATGGGCTTGTGGAGGTTTTTCTTATATAAACAAACTTACACAGTTTCTTGGAGTGTAAATGAAGCCACTATGGAAATCAGTTTGAAGGTCTCTCAAAAACCTTGTGAGATTCCAAAGCTTTTAAGTTCAGACTCCATATTAGAGAACCTAAGTTTGAACTCAGGTAAACTAACAGGCTGGTACCTAGCATTAGTTTCCAAGTTGCCCCCTCCCCAACAAAACCTGAGCCTAGCTCCACTCTTTAGGCTAATCACCAACAAGACCAGAGTTTCCAGGTTACACGCTCAAAAAGACCAGCATCTCCAGGTTATTCCCCCAACAAATCTGCACTCCCAGATTACAAGCCCACCCTCTGCCCAATGACCACCAATGCAGAGGGGAGCAGAAATTTATGATATGACTCCCAGCACCAGCAAATTTTGTCAAAGGCCACAGTAGCTTTCCAATTAGATGCTTGCACATGTAGTCCCTGTTTGCTGCTTACTCTAAAGCTTTGACCCTATAGACATTTGGGGCTCCTCCACCATCAAAACTGACCTTAGTGACAGTGGTGTGTTGGGGGGCCTGATCTAGCTCAAATAGAATTAAGGCCCTGCTGTGAGTTGCATCAGATTGGCTTCTGTGTGTGTCTTTATGGGAATATCTAACATTTCCCTGGCAAAACATTTCGGTGTGTTGGCTGGAAAGTTCCCCATGAYGCACAGGATTACCAATCTGGAGGGTCTTGAAGCTGGCAAAATTGTCTAGGTATTTGTGTTTTTATGTTTGTAACATTGTATTAAACTTCCTGCTTTTTCCCTGTCTGAACACTGAATTGTTTGAGCTTTCTGTGTGAGAGCTGCTGAGCAGAACTGAAGCAAGCTTGTGTAGAGGTAAAATGTGGAACTCTTCCAGCCATGCCGAGATGATTTATTTGTGTGGAACCTGATGGACAGTGTGGCCATGGTAATTCTTCTAGGTTTGAGCTGCACTGAGGAATCTGTCTGAGTGTCAGACGTTTTCTTTGTGGTCTGAACAGGTGAGTACTTGCACAGTGTCACAAAAGCTTGTGATTTGTGTGGCAGCTAATTTGTCTGAATGTAAGAAACTTTCTGTGAGACCTACAGAGCATAACAAAAACTTGTGTAAAGATAAATGACTTATGTTACCATGATGATTTTTCCAGGTCTGAGTAAACATCTGTGAAGTACTGAAGGTTGTCATGTGTGTGACCACCACCTTCTGGTTGGTTCTTGTTACTACAGGCTGTATTTTTTTTTTTTTTTTTCTGGTTTTGGTTGATTTTTTTTCTGATTGTGCCTTTTTCTGTTTACTGATTCTAAAAGGTGTCACATCCTTCTGGGTACAAGGCCTTGAATTTGTTTTGGTGGCCATAGGATAGATGTATCTGGGAGCTGGGGCTATGGGGGGGGGGGGCCAGGAGAGGTCCAGAGCCTCGGTTTGTGTGGGTGTGGGCTCAAGGAACAGAGGCATCTACTACCTGTCTGGGAACAAGGCCTTGCTTTTGTAAACATGGCTGGGTTTAGTTAGAATAGATGTATCTGGGAGCTGTGGCTATGACAGGGACAGGAGACATCCTGAGTCTCGGTCTGGGGTGAATGTGAGTTAAGGGGAGCCAACAGATGCCCACCAATCTGGTTCTTGTGCATGTGCACAACTTTCTGGTATTTCTCATTTCTGCCTGATAGAAAAGTTTGGACTTGTGTTTTGGGTGTCATAGAGAGGTCTTTTACATGAGCACTACTTTCTGGTTGTTTCTTGTTTTGTGATAGACAGGGAGCAAGGACAAGACCAGCATGCTGCGACAGCCTTAATAGTTTCTGTAAGATAATATTCTGCAGAACAGAGGCAGGGGGAAAATGTCTCTTAGGACTCGCAGAGTCCCCACAACATAGAAGCCATAATTTTCCATTTGGCACCTTTCTAACTTCTTTTATTCCTGGTAGCCAAGACTGTGTAGATTCGAGAAAATAATTTATAACTCACTCTCTGAAGTATTATTACTGGCCAATGACCTTTTTTTAGAACAGTGATGATTTGCTTCAGCCATATTTAGTTCAAGACTGGAATCCCACGGAAAAATTATTTCTGCAAATAGAAATTTTAAGCCTTTGCAAAATACTCAAGTTCAAATCTGGTCTGAGACTATGGGCTCAGGCTAGAAAATCTGCATATGAGTAGGCGCTAAGCTCAGAGCTTCCTCAATGGAAGCTTGCAGAGCTGCCATCTTTTGTCTTGCTAAGGCCAACGCCAACAGAGTCACCAGCCATCCAGAGAGTCACAATACATCTTTGGCTTATCCAGGTGTGGCTCAGATTTCAGCTCATAACCTAAGGATGCTAGTTGTGCTTCCTTAGCGTGCCACATTTTTTAGTATGTAATTGCCAGAACCTGACGCTCAAGTAGGGGGCTCTAAAAGAGGACTCCTTACTAGAGAAAATACACACTGTTTCCCACAATGTAAATTATCCCGTGTGTGTGTGTGTGTGTGTGTGTGTGTGTGTGTGTGTGTGTGTGTCTTCATTTCTCGCCGATTCGTACCCTCCTGGCCCCGAAATCATGGTTTCGCCTGCAACTGAACTCCCATGAGGAGCTATGGCTCGCAGCACCAGCATTTCCAGGTTACTCCCTTAACAAGACCAGTGTCTCCAGGTTAGTCCCCCAACAAACCTGCACCCCCAGGTTACAAGCCCACCCCCTACCTAATGACCACCAATGCAGAGGGGAACAGAAGTTAAGTTTACGATGTGACTCTCAGCACCAGCCATTGGGTTAAAGGCCACAGCAGCTTTCCAATTAGATACTTGCACATGTACTCCCTGCTTGCTGCTTACTATAAAGCCTTGTCCCATAGACATCCAGGGCTTCCCCACCACGAAAACCATCCTGAATGACTTGGTGCATTGGGGGAGGGTGAACTAGCTCAAATAGAGTGAAGACCCTGCTGTGAGTTGCATCAGAGTGGCTCCTATGTATGTTTTTGTGGGGATCAATAACATTTTTCTGGCGCAAGACTAGGAATAGATCTACATATGAACTAGGTGCACCACTCTTAGGCATATACTTAAGGACCTTTATATCTTATTATAGAGGGACTTGTTTATCCATATGCATCACTGGAAAGAAAAATTCTAAGAGTATTTTTCTCAGTGTCAGCCCACAGAAGCTATGAGCCAGTAGGGGTTCAAGACTTCATCTCAAGCTGGAAGCCAAATGTAGTAATGTAACAATCGCCCATATAGTACTAGTTTTTGGTGACATTAAAGTTATAAAATAGAAATAGCTCATGAAGAGCACCTGAAACTTCACATTTTGAGAAGTCAATAGAGGGAACTGGTGAAAGTGCAGCTTCAGTTGCAATGGATGCCCCAGTATTGAAAGGGTCATGTTTAAGACTTGGCATCATGTGGCAGGATTATGGTCCCTGAAGAGAGGCTGGGAAAAGCTGTTGGTAAAAGTAGAGCCTCAGTTAAATGGAGAACCTATGACATTGGAGATGTTAGAACTATGCATTGTCCACCAATGACAACAGCAGAGGTCCAGTAGACACAGCCTGAGCCTATGAGATATGCTACATGTGCTGTAGATGACAAAGACAAAAAATGGGACTTCCTAAAACTTTTGGAGCCCACAGGAATGTGAATAAAGTCCAGATACTGGATACTAAATTATTTACAGTGCTGGAGTTTGGATTTGTTCTAACTTGATTACAACACTGCCATTTCATTCTCCTTTGTAATAAAAAGTACATAACTTATTTTTAATAGGATTTCACATTTGCAAGACTTCAGAACTTTGGAAACATTGACTATTTGAAAGAGAACGAACTTTTAATGTGTTCGAATTTTTTAAAACACTTTGGGACTTTCAAAATTACAGTATTTCAAATTGTGATAGTAACATAAGATCTTGAGTACAAAAAAAGAAAGTCAAAGTTATGGTTTAATAGTGATGCATTTGTGTGTTAACAAAGGATCAATTATACTTGTTAGATTTTCTCAACTTGACACAAGTTGGTGTTGTCTGGGAAGAGGAAAACTGAGAAAATGTCCCCATCAGATAGGTCAGTAGGCAAGCCTTTAGGACATTTTCTAGGTTAATGATGTGGAAAGACCCAATTCATCCCTTGGCACATGGTTTTGGGTTATATAGGAAAGAAAGCAGAGCCAAGTCATAAAGACAAATTAGTAGGCATCATTCTTCCATGGCCTCTACTTCAATTCCTGTGTCCAGTTTCCTGCCTTAAGTTCCTGCCCTAACTTCCCTTGTGTAATGGACTGTGATTAGAAATTGTACACCAAATAACCCTTTCTTTGCACAGTTGTTATTGGTCATGGTTTTATATCACAGCAATAGAAAGCAAACTGTGACATCAGGTAAAACAAATATAGTAAGCAGAATAGTAAATATAATATACTGTTATTTTATTGTAGAATGTAATATATATGATAGAACAGGAGGAGAATGCAAGGACAAGTTTAAGGGGGATGGAGAAAGGGAGACAGAATAATGAGGATCAGTTAACTAAAACTAAGGATATATGAAGAAGCCTTATAAAACCTAATTTGGAAGTGAATTTAACAATATAGATTTTTGAGCCGTTTGAATAGAAGTCTCCCATATTTGTGAATAATCCTGTTCCCAGAAGACATGGGCTATGGAATAAAAATCTCAGTAATACAAGCAATCAACTGTGAATGGTGAATGTTCAACTATAAATGGGACATCTAATATCAATCTTCACCATAAATGTTCAGGGAACATTATGAACTAGAGCTAGAAAAAAAGAAAACATAAAAGCTAAAGGACAAGAAGAGTGAAATCTCCTCTGGATAGTGCCATGGATGTTGCACACATGAACACACAGCACCACTACAAGGCCTCTACAAGATCAAGTCAGTTAAAAAGTCCATCACCGATAGGGGGAGGGGATCCTGAGTTATTTACAGTTAATGGTTGTTGAACAAGGCAAAGTCAGGTTCCTCATGCCCTAGTGGATGACCCCACAACCATGTGTGTACATGAAGCACTAATTGAATTTAGTGGGTCAGAATAAACACATAAATAATTATAGGAGGACCAGAAGTTGGAAGGGAGATTTGTTGGGGTCCTGGGTGAGGGAGTTCAATAAGGAAGTGAAGCAAGGGGTATGTTCACAATACATTATACATATGTGTGAAATTTTGGAAGAATATATAAGAATTAATAAAAATAGGAAATAAAATATTACAAAGTGACAAAAACAAACCATAATGTTCAACCAAAGGCAAAATATAATAAAGGTTCATTAGATTAAAAATGTTTCATCTTTCTGCATTGTTTCTGTGGCCAAATAGATTTGAGGTTTTTTTTTTTTTTCCTTTTCTTTTAAGTTTGTATTGATTTTTTAAGATTATTTATTTATTTATTTATTAATAATTTTTAATAGAGTTATTTAGTTCTCTGGGGTTTAACTTCTTGAGTTCTTTGTATATATTGGATATTAGCCCTCTGTCAGATCTGGGGTTGGTGAAGATCTTTTCCCAATTTGTTGGTTGC
>BDUI01032344.1:0-13168 GCA_002335545.1 Apodemus speciosus | reverse complement strand
ACAGTGGCTAAAGTAGTTTAAACAATCGATCACACGGCCCAGGTTCTGCTTTGCTGTGATTCTTCTCTGAGGTCACGGCTGTTTCTCTTTTGAGTGGAGGTATGTCTTTGCAACAGCATTAATAATCTTAGGGTGAGGATTTAACAGATGAGACAATACAGATTTATTTCTACCCCTCGCCTTCTCCCAGGTCCCCAATCTACCTGTTCTCAATTTTATGACCTCATCATTCATATGTATATACATTCGTGTGTGTGTGTGTGTGTGTGTGTGTGTCTGTCTGTCTGTCGTCTGTCTGTCTCTCTGTGTGTATCTGTATATGTGTGTGTTTCTGTGTGTCTGTCTGACTGTGTGTCTCTGTGTCTGTCTGTCTCTCTCTCTCTCTCTTTGTGTGTGTGTGTGTGTGTGTGTGTTTGTGTGTGTGTGAAACCTACTGGCTCCAGTTATTGCCTTTATTTGCATGAGTTTTGGGATAACCACTTAGGATTGGGTTCTTGTCATTTAAAAAACAAACAAACACGCTGAGGTTCTCCCTCTCTCAGCCACCAATGACTGTCGATAGCTCTTCATCTACTCGTTAGACCTGATGAAATGTTCCTTCATCCGTGTATGCATGTCGAACAGTCTGCTCTTATCAGATCTTGAACGGGGGACTATACTTTTCTTTGCCCAAAGATTTCTTCTCTCTCCTCCATGATTTGGCTTTGTTAAGGGAGTAAGAACTTTGTTGCCTTGAACTTCAGAGAGGATAGATTGCCAGAACACTGACCCTGAAAGTCCTCATTCTCAGCCACCTTGCTTTTCTTAAGAAGGCACACATGGCTACTGGTAAACACTGGGAAATTCAGGCAAGGTAATTGAAGAAATGTGCCAAGTGCATTGGACAAATGGAGCTACCTGGAGACTCCTGCAAAGGGGAGATAGTATTAACTACATATACTAATTATATCTAGAGGGAAAGAGGCCCTTGTGCACACAGATGAGCACTGGAGAAGCCAGGAAAAATTAGACATTCAGGCTCATCTCATCAAAGGAAAAAGATGTCTGCCTGTCTTCCTCCCAGAACGCTGGGAAAGGTTGTAGTTCATGACCCTTTGCTATCTATAGAGCCAGGCTTTGGCTGTGTACCCCAGAATTTATGTTTTGCTTATCCCAGACTTTTCCCCCTAAATCTTGAATCAACATTCAAGTCTCTAACTCAAGTTTCTAAGTCCATTAAGCCCATCCTTATGAGAGACGTCAGGTCACTCGTGCTTGTCAGCAGCTTAAACGACGTCTGTGATATCTTAGACCAGGCCAGCACTGACACCCACAGGAATTATGTTACCTTAGTCATTCTCCCTAGGCCCTAAATCTGGAACACTGTTTCTGGGTTAACAGAACCTACTCAGACAGCAGACTGTCTACAAAATGTAGTACGAAGTGAAGCTGTTCTTTCTCTAGGAAGCTGTTAAGCTTTGATAGTGCTCACATTTTTTTTTTTTGTTTCATTTACAATGTCAGCTAGATATCAACATTCATGATTACTTGGGGAAACTCAATTCTTTTCCCTTTCAGGATGCTCTGCATTTGTTTCTTAGGTGCTTCTGAACATCCTGTTCCCTAATAGTAGAGTCTTGAATTTAAAATTGCCCTGAATTTTAAAAATCTCCAATTTTATAGCATCAACTTTAAGTCTTTAAAAGTTATTGGCCATTGCTAATTAAATAGATTTTGCTTATTTTTTTAGTTTCGTGCTTGCCTTTGGTTCTGATAATGTTCAAGACTCCAGCAAGAAAAGAAGTTAAAGGCAGCTCATGCGAGCGGTCCTCTATTAAAGGCACTGTTTCCCACAATCTAAAGATTCTTTAAATCTTTTTTTAAACTTTTTTTTTTGAGGCATGGTTTTACTGAGAAGTCCTGGCTAATCTGGGACTCACTATGTAGACCAGGATGGCTTTGAACTCACAGAGATTCAGCTGCTCTGTCCCTCAAGTGTTGGAATTAATCTTGCACCATCATGTCAGGTCCCTTTAAGGAGTAATTTGACCAGTATCCCAAGTTTCTRGTGTATAATTAATGGTGARTAAACATCAGGAACAACTGCTATCCATGTCTTAGATRGTCTCTGTTGTCAAGAATGTAGAAATCGATGGTCAAAATTCACTGTAGAGAGGTACACTGTCTTTCCCTGACTCATGCCCCAAGTGTGGGATGAGACCCAGAAACATAGCATTGTGTTACATTTAGACTTTGACTTTGTCAAATAGGACTTTATACATGTCCTTTCAAAGAGTTCCATTACAACTAAAAACTGGTAGTGATCCTGTGCAGAGAATCTGCTAAATAATAAGATCTAAAAACCAATCAACGGAAAGTGCCTGATGTTCGAACATCAAGGTGAGATCATGTTTATGTCTTTCCAGAAAATAAATAAAACCCTACCGTTCCCACCTTGATGTGTCTGGCACAAAATCTCAAAGGCCATACAGACAAATGAGATATCTGAAAGTGGATGACAAACTTATCAAAAGGGGATGTGTGATTGTATGAAAATGGCCCCCGTAAGTCCATGGGCGTGGCCCTGTTGAATGAAGTATGTTACTGGGGGTGCGCTTTGAGGTCTCAGACGCTCAAACCAGGCCTAGTGTGGCTCTCTCTTCCTGAACTGTGAGACAACCCCAATTAAATGTCTTTATCAGAGTTGCTTTGGTCATGGTGTCTTTTCACAGCAATAGAAACCCTAAGACAAGATGGAATAGTAAGTCTAACTTGTGGGGAGAAACATCAAGACTTTAACTCATAAACTGAGACTTTGGGGAAACAACAAGGACACTATCCTTGTGTGTCCTTGGGCACAGACCCCAAAATATTGCTCCTATGTTTACTGACTATATTACACATTAATTTTCAGCTTGTCACTACATGATCTCAATGTTTTTTGTCAGGTTCGTAAAAGACACACATGTAAGAGCAGACAGTATGATGGTGTTTGCCATGCTAAAGATTGTTTTTATGTTCTTTTATTGTTAATCACAGGAATGGTTACTAATATACAAAGAGAAGTCTCAAAGATGGCCTATATGATTAGTAAAACTATTAATATTATGGCAAAAATATTAACAGAAATTAATCAAGAGATGGATGAATTGAGGACCACAGTTTTACAGAATAGAGCCACTATAGATTATTTGTTGCTCAAGTATAATCTTGGTTGTCAACAATTTCTTGGCATGTGTTGCTTTAATGTGTCAGATTTTTGTATTATTATTGATGGTCAAGTTAATGATTTGTGCCGGGCGGTGGTGGTGCACACCTTTAATCCCAGCACTCGGGAGGCAGAGGCAGGCAGATTTCTGAGTTCAAGGCTAGCCTGGTCTAGAGAATGAATTCCAGGACAGCCAGAGTTACACAGAGAAACCCTGTCTCAGAAAAAAAAAAGTTAATGATTTGTACAAAGAGATACATAAAATYTCTCAAACGACTTTTGAATGCCCATCATAGCCAATATGGCTTTCCCCTTTCCTTGGTCCTCTGATAGCTATCTTTATAATACTCTTGTACTTTATAATACATATGCATGCCTATATAATTAGACTAGCCATAGAGGTAATGCATTCAATCATGTCCTCTAATATGGCCATTATTTTTTTTTTTTGAAAAACTTAGAAACGAGAAGATGCTGAGGGCAAGAGGTCCTTGTTCACACAGATAAGCACTGGAGAAGCCAGGAAAGTTAAACACACGGGTTTATCTCTTCAAAGGAAGAAGATTTTTCCCTGTCTTCCTCTTAGCATGCTGGGAAAGGGTATATAGTTTRCAACCTGGTGACTTTTTGCTATCTGTAGAGCCAGGCTTTACCCATACCCCCTAGAATGTATGTTTTGTTTATCCTAGACCCATCCCTGCTGTATCTTGAGCATTGCTTTGGAGCCAACAGAACCCATCTTTTTAGAAGAAGCCATATGTGCCTTGTAAAGAGTTTCCATGTAAATATATCTTAAGTTTGTTGTGACTTGTGAYTGAGTTGTCATCAGGAAACTTTTTTCCAAAATTGTGGTGCTTAAATATGACTAAAATAAACCAACTGATTCCAGACTTCAAGGAATTTGGCCCAACACCAGCTAATCTGGACTGAGTTAAGGTTCATTCTTACCTCACCTAGATCATTTTCCTGCCAGCTGTAATACTTGCAGGAACCCTTAAAATTATAAAATATTATATTCTATATATATATCATATCATATATATCATATATTATTAAATAGATACAGTAATGTATAATATGGTATATGATTTTATGAAATATACATATTTTATATGCTATCACAATATTATATGTACATATAATATTTACTAGAAAAGTATATAAGTTGGTAAACTTGATTTACAAGGCCACAGTRTATTGGCCTGTTGAGAACTCAAATTCTCTATTTTTAATTCTTAAGTATAAATAAATGTTTTGTGTTTTACAGCCTGGAAAGGAAATTTATCCTAAAGATGAAAATGGCCGAGTAATATACCACAAATCAGATCTGTGTGCCACGTGGGAGGTGAGTTCATGTGGGCCTCTATTGTAAAGTGTGGGCAGCTATTGTAAAGGGCCTACCTTTGTACCTAAGGCCCCTATTATTCCTGCACAAGCCCTGACAGTTGAAGCCGTTACATTCAATAGCAGGTAACAATTTCTAGCCATACGTGCAGATGTATTAAACCTCCCCCTTGTAGGTGCTCAATAAGCCTGTCTTTTAATCTTGAAATTATGTGTGTGTGTGTGTGTGTGTGTGTGTGTGTGTGTGTGTGTATGCTTGCACACATATACCATGTAGGCCAAGGTATATCTTGTGGGACCATGTAGGTCCTGGAGAATTGTACTCGGGTCATCAGGCTTGGCAGCAAGCCTTGGTGGTGAAGAATTCTTAATTCTTACTGAAGACAGTAATTACCAGGAATGGAAAAGGAAATACAGAGAATGTGTTCTACTAAAATAGTACTTTAAAACATAAATGAGTTTAAAAATTGAGTTTTAAAAATTCATGTGATGTCTAAAAGAAATTAAAAATAGCCCGTCTAAAGCTAAAAAATCATTCTAGTTCCATTTGAGGACCATCCACTGGCTCTTCTCCCTGGGACTATATGAGTGGGAGGGTTCAGGAACACAAGAAAACTTCTGTGAGGGTATGCAGGGAAGGGATGGTCTACACTGATCTGGGGATAGATTCGTGCTGACAGAGCATGAATGGTGGTTTACCCTGACACAGCAATTTACCTCACCCCGCCTTACTCCAAGCTCCATCTGCCAATCCAAAGCCAAGAAAATGACGATGAGTAAGGATTTCTGCCTATTTCTTTCTGGGAGTAACAGCTGATGGTGTTACAGAGCTGTCTGAAGGGTTTTCTGATGGGCGTGACCTGTATCCAAGAGGCCATACACTTACTTTATCGTTGTGATGAACTTGGGAGTCTGGTCCTCCCWTCTAAGTGGCTGGCTGGAATGGAAAACCAGTTCATGGCCCAAAATAGCAGCACATTTGCTTCAGAAGAAAACTTATCCCAGTTCTATCCCAATGTAAACAGAACAGAGGACCAAGAAGCTTTTTTGTCTTAAAAGGCCTTAAAAAGAAATATCAGCTACACAAATAAAGAGCAAAAAAAACAAATAAAAAAAAAAGCCAACTTAAGCAAACAAGTAAAAATACTAACAAGGAAACATTTAAAAACACATGGGCATGCATATTAGAAAAAAATATAGAATTTAAGAATCAGAATGAGAAAAACCCTTAGTATGAACAACAGAAAAAAACAAACAAACAATAACAACAGCCACCACTTCAGTGTGAAAGGAAAGGCTAAGCAATAGAAAGGATAAAATTAGAATCCCCTGGTAAGAGGACAGAAGGAAGACAATGGCAGGATGTGAAGAAGGAAAGATCCTGAGTACAGAAAGGAGAGGGAGGAAATCCAGGCTCGCCTAGGGGCGGGGCGCGGGCCCGGGGCGGGGCGCGGGCCCGGGGCGGGGCGCGGGCCCGGGGCGGGGGGGGGGGCCCGGCCCGGGGCCCGGGGCGGGGCGGGGCGGGGCGCGGGCCCGGGCCCGGGGCCCGGGGCCTCACGGAAACAGCCACATACTCTGAGATAGTTCAGCAATGCAGAAAATTCTACTTCTGCAGAAAGGTGTGTAGGCGCTAAACTAAGTAAGCTGTCATAGTAGCTTTGCTCTTAGCTCACAGGGCCCTGAGCTCATTTGATGGGTGTGACCAGACCCAGCCTCACATTCTTATGTGACTGGCTGACTTAAAAAGTTAGTCTGATAGATAAGCAGGACCCAGCCTTGCACAGAACGTAAACTTAAACGTATATTTTGAACTCAGGAAAACGCTGACCTGAGAAGAGATTTTTTTTTCTAAGTGGTATTTTTACAGTTGTCTTTTAAGTTGGTGTCTTCCTTGTCTTATTTACTCCTTTAATAGAAAAGATAACACATTTCTTTCACATTTCCCAYAATGGTTATAATGCAGTTTAGGAATATCAAGGAGAAATASTAGGTGAAAAAAAAATTAAACCTCTCATCAGACAGTAAACCATCAGTTAAAGTAGAATAATAAAAAGTAATCTACGGGGCTGGAGAGATATTGCTCAGCAGTTAAGAGCACCGACTGCTCTTCCGAAGGTCCCTAGTTCAAATCCCAGCAACCACATAGTGGCTCACAACCATCCGTAATGAGATCTGACGTCTTCTTCTGGAGTGTATGAAGACAGCTACAGTGTACTTACATTTAATAAATTAAAAAAAACTACTGAAAAAGAAGGCACAGAAGAAGGAAAATGAATGATGTAAATCAGAAACTAAATACCCATCTGGAAGATGTAGTGATGTCAATAATTGTAGAATATGTGTAGTGTAAGTTTCTCAATGAAAAGGTAGAGTTTGCCAAAATGTAGAAAACCAAGTCCCTCTATGTGTGTGGACACATGCGTGTAAGCTTGTGTGTGTGTGTGTGTGTGTGTGTGTATGAAACAATTTTAAATAAAAAGACAGAAGCGTGTTAATAGAAAAAAAAAACAGAAAAAAAGCCTTAATCCAGGGAAATCTGGGTTGCCTATTCCAGCTTCTAGGAAGGAGCTTAGGCACGAAGCCCATGCTAAAACAACAGAAAAGAGAAAGGGAGCAATCCATGTTTGTAATTAAAGATTTCAAAGCCTCTTACTAATTAAGATAATAAGTACACATAAAATCTGTGGGATTTATGAAATTCATGTGTGCATCCTTTTGCCATAATTTACTCTCATAAAACTCTTCACCCAAATTCAGCAGAGAGCTGGAGACTTGGCTCAGTGGCTAACAGCACTTGTTCCTGTTGTGATGGACCCAGATTTGGTTTCCAACACCTTCATGGCCCCTAACAACCGTCCATAATTCCAATTGTAGAGGATCTGATGCCCTCTTCTGGCCACTGAGGGCACTGCACACATATGATGCTCAGATATATGAAGGCAAATTACCCGTACTCATAAGTAAAAATGAATAAATCTAAAAAGAAAATAAACAAAAAACCAGAACGCCAGCTTTTAGTACCCATGGAAAATGTAACATAATTGTTTTCTCATCCACAAAATATCTCAGTAAGTATTCTAGTTATGCAAAGTGTGCCATCTTATTAAGCTGAAATTAAATCTGAAACCAAGAACAAAAAGATATCTGGGAAAACATCAAATATTTAGAAACAGATAAACACATATAAATAATTCATCAGACAAAAGGGAAATAAAACCAACTATATGCAATCCATATGTTAGCCTCACACAATTAGAAATTGAATCTTTAAAAAATTATTAAATATTTAGATAGAAATTTGATAAAATATGTATAAGCTTTCAACATTAAAAAAACTATAYTGTATAACTAAAAGAAATCAAAGATCTAAACGAATGGAGACATATACAGCATCTCTTAATATTCAATTTGTTATGATGTTAATTCTCACCAAACTNATATTTGCTTTGTTTTGTTTTTGCAGAAGAGAATTAATGGGAAGGAAATAAGAGTTGCCAAATCAAGACACAACAAAGAGGATTTAAAATACTACAAGGCTTAGGATATTAAGGAAATAAGGTTCCTTCAAGTCAGGAGCTTGAGACCAGCAATAACAATGCCCTATCTCAAAAACTAAAGAGTATCTAAAGGGTGGCAYGTGACCTAAGATATAAATTAATAAAAGAGAACAAAAGGCTGACAAAGGCATAATAAAAACCTCTCTAAAATAAAACCACACAARCTAGTGGGGAAAACATGAATCTTTTGAGTAGTCTGAGGAAAACGGCCGACTCTCTAGAAACAGGAAGAGGTTTGCGGCACATCACACTCCAAGGTTAAAAGGCAGAAATCATTTGTAAATACAATAGAAGAACTTAGTTTTCTGTAACAATGTGTACAAAAGGAAGCCATGGAAAAGCCATAAAGGAAACTTGGGGCAATGTAGAAGCACCGGAAGGGGACTGGGTGGCGGCCRAATGGTGGCACGCCCTGGAGCATGCACACAGTCCAGAGCTAAGTCTCTAGAACTGAGAAAAGACTGCCAGAAACAAAGAGTATGCAAAAATAGAACGTGGTGGGTTTTTTTTTAATATAATAGAATCCATATATTTATGAATTAAAAGACTAATACAGTGAATCAAAAATCCTTGATGGGGGGAAACAGACCTCCAAGAGTTAACAGAAAAAAACCAAAATAGACAGATGGGAATTCACAGGAAAATACTCCCAGGAGTATGAAAGTTAGAGAAAATGTTTGTCTTACTGTAAGAGAAAGCCTGATTTAAATAGGAYGTCCTATTACCTGTAACACATTCATATCAGACTTGCAGAGGACCCAGGTTCAGTTCCCAGCACCGACACAGCAGCTCACAATCATTTGCAACTCTAGTTCTACAGGGTGTGCCACTGTCTTCTGGCCTCCATGGGCATGGCTACACACATGTGGTGCCCACACACGTATGCAGGCAAAACACTCACRTACATAAAATAAAACTAAAGCAAATCCTATTTAAAAAAATAAAAAACAAAACAAAAACCTACCAAACTTTTGTTTCATGTGTTTTAACAATGGCTCTTCTAAGCAAAGGAGTGAGTGTCAGTGAATCAGCGGGTGCCCACTGTTCAGCCTTTCTGGATANTGTATAACTAAAAGAAATCAAAGATCTAAACGAATGGAGACATATACAGCATCTCTTAATATTCAATTTGTTATGATGTTAATTCTCACCAAACTTGTCCAAAGACTCAGAAAATCCTAGTAAAAACTAAAATCACTCATTGAAATAAGAAAAAAAAACTAATGCTAGAATTTATATGGAAATACAAATATCTTCAATGCCACCGAAGAACTTAGAGAAAAGGAAAGAAGGAGGCATGATGAGGGAGCATTGTATGCATGTATGAGATTTCCAAAGAATAATTTTTAATGATTTTTATTTGTTTTTGCATGAGCATGYGCCATGCGCGGAAGCCCACAGAGGTCAGTAGCGGGCTGGAGTTACAAGCAGATGTTAGCTGTGTGCCATGGGTGCTGGGCAGTGAATTTGGGTCCTTCAGGAGCCATCTCTCCAGACCCATTAAAAATAAACTTTAAAATATTAATTAAAGCAGAAGTTGAAGGAATTACAATAAATCTAAGTGTTGCTACATAGTTATAGAAATTGTATCGTGCCGCATTGACACAGCACGGGAATCAGTGGAACGGAGTAGGGAATGCTGAAAGAGATCCACAGAATATGATGTCAAGATTGTAGCAGGAGGGCCAGGGAAGGGAAGGGATTGTCTCTTCAATGGTGYGTGGAAACAAGCTCACACACACCAGCTTGCAAAACCGGATTCTGCAAATATCTTCCCAGCTGCATGGTCAGGGATGTCACTYAGCCAGCTTGAATACATACTAGTGATGCGGTGACACCACAGGAATTGACAAATGCTATATACTGGGTTGTTATTTCCCTGCCCTGGATAGCTGGATGTTAAACACTTATCTGTACTCCACTGAAGGTGTTAATAAACAGATAGTGTAAAGATTCTACTGGTCTGTGCATGTATTAGAATCTATCAAAATGCATTTTCTTTTGTTTTAGTTTTTATAATATACATCTATTTGGGGATGGGGTGGGTGTGTAAAACAATATTCATTCTTGCCTCCTGAGAGCATCTTTCCTGACTGTTGGCATTCACTTTACAGGCATTGGAAGCTTGCAAAGATGCTGGCTTGGTGAAATCCCTTGGGGTGTCTAATTTTAACCGCAGACAGCTGGAGCTCATCTTGAACAAGCCAGGACTCAAGTACAAGCCAGTCACCAACCAGGTAGATCAGAGTGGTTTTCGCCGAGTGGGGAGAGGCATCCAGTAGAACTTTGAAATGATAACAAGGCTCTTGGACTTTGCAGCACGAAGTCTTCCTGNTACATAAAATAAAACTAAAGCAAATCCTATTTAAAAAAATAAAAAACAAAACAAAAACCTACCAAACTTTTGTTTCATGTGTTTTAACAATGGCTCTTCTAAGCAAAGGAGTGAGTGTCAGTGAATCAGCGGGTGCCCACTGTTCAGCCTTTCTGGATASCTATCTATATTTGTRGTTTTTGAGTTTTCCCATTGCATTTTTATTAGTGTRTGTATGTGTGGAGGTCAGAGTGCAACTTTCAGAAGTTGGTTCTATCTTTCCACTATGTGTACCCCAAGGATTGGAACTCACATCACRAGACCTGGTGGCACGCACCTTTACCCACTGTGTCCTCTCAACAGTGCCTGAATAACGATTTCAAATCGATGTGAAGCTGCGTTTGATGATAGGCCTTGGCTTTGTTCTCTTCTCTAATGTAACCCCACAGGTGGAGTGCCACCCGTATTTCACCCAGGCAAAACTCTTGAAATTCTGCCAGCAGCATGACATCGTCATTGTTGCATATAGCCCCTTAGGGACCTGTCGCAACCCATCATGGTAAGTAATCCTGTATTCTCGTCAASAAATGTCTCTTTCTACGTGGATAGGGCAAAAAACCAGTGTGGATTAGCTGAGATGTCTTTGGGATCATCAAGAAATGGCCTGTTCATGTCAAGGTCTCAGTAAAAAGATGACAACTCACGATGCCTTCCTTACTGAGGGGTTTACTTGTTGATTACACTCATGTATGRCATTTCCTRTGGCTGCTTCATATGTAAGAAACATTCAGTAGATGTTGAGGTATTGTTGGACAGAGTTTCTGTGGTTGTATTCTGAAAGCTTTTAAGTTGTTGAATTTGGTACACAGTGGCAATACCTCTGACAGACTCAAGGAGCTTTAGGAAAATGTCTACCCTGATTGCACGAGTTGAGCTGCTTTCTTCTATTCTGTTTTTTTGCCTTTCCATGTACATCTTCTTCAGACCAAGCTCTCTATAAGATTCTTCATGAAAAGAGAGAGAGAGCTTGGTGTATGTGCATGTGTGTATTCATATATATATATATATATATATATATATATATATATATATATACACACACATGTCTCTTATGTGTCTTCTGTATCAGCCCCACCTACTTGCCTCTCTTGATCTTCTCATGCTAGAGTGCCTCTTGATTCCATGATTTGCAGCATTCAGAGAAATTGACTAGAGGTGACTTGAGTGTCCTGGCAGTGACCAGTGAATGAGCACACCAGCGGTGACTGATGAGTTCTTGCCTTTCATCTAAAGATGACATGGATTTTCTTTTCTTCCCCACCGCCCCACCCTGAAGGGTAAACGTATCCTCTCCACCCCTGTTGAAAGACGAACTCCTAACCTCACTGGGGAAAAAGTACAATAAGACCCAAGCCCAAATCGCGTTGCGTTTCACCATCCAGCGAAGAATGGTTGTCATCCCTAAAAGCTTTACCCCCAAAAGGATCAAAGAAAACTTTCAGGTAAGAGACATACCTTTTGGACATATGGAGAGACAGTGCTGTCTGCTCTGACACCGCTGGAGAATGTTCTTGAACATTGAGATGACCCTCATCTAGCACGGCAACAATCTCATGAACTCCCCTCTGTGTCCTGCATGTCAAGTACTCCTCTGCCTCGGCAACTCCCACCAGCACAAACTCCAGACTTGTAGACCAAAAGCCAATGTAGACTTTCTCTGGCTATTTCTACTGCTCTCTTTCTGTTTACAGGCAGCCTATTGGGAAGATCTCTCAATTCACTTCTATTATTTTAGACCCCTTAAAACCCAACTCTCACCCTGGCCATCTATGTGGGCAGCTTTTCTCAGGGTCAATGGGACTTCTGAGTGAACAGATCTGGTAATTCATTCTTGGCTATTGTGTGGTCACAGCCTTCAGCCACATTTAGTCCAGTTGACACACTATCCCTCTTGGAACATTTGCTCTGACAGCAAGCTATATGGTATGGAGGTTTTGAGAAGAAAAGCAAGAGCTTGGGTGCTTGATGTGGGTTTCTGAGAGGGTCAAATGCAGTCCACGCTGGCCTCAAACCTTCTGTGTAGCTAAGGATGGCTTTGATCTCTTGAAGCTTCTCCCTTCACCTTCCAAGTTCCAAGGATACAGACATGATCACCTGGCAGTTAGTTTAATTTTGTAGTATGAAATCTCCACTCATGTAAGAGGATTTGTGCCATGAAATTAAAAAGACTACAGAAAAATCAATCCACACTGAACAAGGAAAAATAGTGATTAGAAACAACACAGAAAGGGAGAATTTGGAAGTTCATCTTAGGTTAAAAACCAAAACTTATAAAAATAAGTGGATTTGTTTGATTCACAGCAAATTTAGGTTCTAGTTACTTATKTACACTGACTCCCAGAAGAAACAGAATCAGTGCTGTGTTTTTTTTAAATGCACTTGACAAATTTACATGATGGCACAGCACAGAATGTATTTCATGGAGTCTTTTGTAGAATGATCCTAGAAAGAATAGTTTTCATCTGAAAAGGTACTTTAATTTTGGCTGTTCTTTTCTTCAAATTAGATATATACATAGTTAGTTAGTTAGTTAGTTAGATAGATAGATAGATAGATAGATAGATAGATAGATAGATAGATAGATAAATATTTTAAAATACCTGCCAAAGTAGATTTTTAAACTTGGTCTTGTCCTTATTTGAGAAACATTGCACCTGTAATTAGAATAGATCTCTGAATCTTCTCTCATTATTGATTCCAGGAAAT
>BDUI01032340.1:16167-29499 GCA_002335545.1 Apodemus speciosus | reverse complement strand
AGTGTGTCTGGTTTTATGTGGAGGWCCTTGATCCACTTGGAGTTGAGCTTGGTACAAGGAGATAAGAATGGATCAATTCTCATTCTTCTGCATGTGTGTTCTTTTTTTGTCTGAGTTACTTCACTCAGGATTTTATTTTCAAGTTCCATCCACTTGCTTGCAAATTTGATGTAGGAGTTTTTAATAGCTGTGTATTCCATTGTATAAATTAGTTTACATTTTCTGTAAACATTCATCTGTTGAGGGACATCTGGATTCTCTCCAGCTTCAGGCTATTATAAATATGGCTGCTATGAACATAGTGGAGCATGTGTCTTATTATGTTTTGGAGTATCTTCTGGGTATAAGCCCAAGAGTAGTATACAGCTAGGTCCTCAGGTAGAACTATATCCAATTTTCTGAAGAACCACCAAACTGATTTTCAGAGGGGTTGTGCCAGCTTGTAATCCCATCATCAATGGAGGAATGTTCCTCTTTCTCCACATCCTTGCCAGTATCTGCTATCACTTGAGATTTTTCATCTTAGCCATTCTGACTGGTGTGAGGCAGGGTTGTTTTGATTTGCATTTCCCTGATGAACATTTTTTGGGTGCTTCTCAACACTTTGAGTTTCCTCAGTTTAAAATTCTCTGTTTAGATTTGTTCCCCATTTTTAATAGGATTATTTGTTTCTCTAGAGTCTAATTTCTTGAGTCCTTAGTATATTTTGGATATTAGCCCTTTATTGAATGTGAGATTGGTAAAGATTTTTTTCCTAATCTGGTGCTGCCTGTATATGTGGCAAAGGATGGCCTTGTTTAACATCAGTGGTGGGAGAGGCCCTTGGGCCCAAGGATGTTTGATGCACCAATGTAGGGGAATGCCAGGTCAGGAAGATGGGAGGCAGGGGAGGGGAAGTGGGAAATGGGGTTCCCCAAGGGGAGATCTGGAAAGGGGAAAGCATTTAAAATAAATGAAAAAAAACTCAGCTATAAAAAAAATCCAGTAGATTGTCTGATATCACAACTTCCTTCAGCCTACTCCTTTCACTGCTAATCTTATTCAGGTTCATTTTCTGGGATAAGCTTAGATAATGTTTGATCCACTGAGCAGGCAGTGAYTTGGTTACTTTGATATATAAAATTAACCACTACAAGAATGTTTTTCTAATGCTGTAGGGTATGTATATAATTATACTATTTCCAGTTTGATTTCAACCTTTACCCTGTGTGCCCATAGGGAGTCATTTTCTATTCCACAACATCCCCTTTTTAGTTTTTCTTGACATTACAGTAATCTCTTTGTTTTTATTGGGAATATTTGTTGTTTTGTTGACCTTTTTTGATTCAGTTGATTATAAACTTGTGGTAGGCTTCTGGGCTGGCATGTTATTTTACCTTTTACCCTTTTTAAATTTAAGTTTATRTGAAATAGAGAACCATCAAATTATACATTCGAGTTTTTTCATTTTAGACACAATATAAAAATTGTGTGTGAAATTCTTGTCTCTAGTACTAAAAATNCAAATGCTGTCCAACAAGTAGGAAAAAGTGGACCCAGGTTCTGGAAAGGCCCAATGCAGCAGTGCAGGGGAATACCAGAACAGGGAAGTGGGAAGTGGTGAATAGGGGAACAAGGGGAGTGAAAAAGACATACGGGACATCTGGGGGGCGGGGAATCAAGAAAAATGGAAATGAAATGTAAATAAAGAATATATCCAATAAAAAAATGAAAAAAATATGTGAATATTGTTGAATGTGTTCATTTTCATATTTAGAAAATAGATTTTAAACCTTTTATAAATTCTTCTATGAATTTAAGATATTTGGAAAGGGTTAAAGAGATAACAGTCTGTAAGGGCACTTGTCTTGTATGACTAATGATATGATTTGTGGATCTACAAAGTCTGTTTTACAAATAGTGATATAAGTATGCTTAGAAATACTTGTGACTTATTAATATGCATGCTTTATGATCATGAGATTATTTCTTACCTGCATTTTCATGGATTTGACCTTTTTGTTTTGGAGTTTGTAAGTCTGGACTTGTGAATAGATATTGTTTAAGTTTGATTTTATCATGAAATATCTATTTTTCTCCATTCATAGTGACTGAAAATTTTGCTGGGTATAGTATTCTGGGATGGCATCTGTGGTTTTCGACTCTGCTGGACATCTGTTGAGGCCATTCTGGCTTTTAGTGTAGAGGAAATTTAACCCAACAGCATGGCTGCTCTGGAAAGGGATCAAATTCGAAAACCTAGGTCTGTGCCATCCAGATGTAATGAAGACATCCCAGGTGCCTTTAATTCCTCTAGCTGGAATAAACATATGCTCTTAATACATAACTTTAATCCCAAAGAATGAAGGTAAAAATAGTTACAGCCTTATTTGAAAGTGAAAACTAATTTAGTGGAAGATAAAGTAATAAATGGGATAGAGGCTTGAGAGAATGAGTCAAAGGTAGGATACAACCAACACTCATGAGAACAGATWGGAAAGAGAGGCTACTTAAGAGCAGTGCAGGGAGAGAATGGAGTTGAATTCAGTTGAGCTCCTTGTATTTAGTTGAATGCTGTTGAGTTCAGTTGATTTCCTGTACTTATRTTCAATTACATTGAGTTTATGTAATCAGTGCAGAGAGAAAGCAGTTTTACTGGGACAATTTTACTGACATAGGTTGTAACTGAAGATAGAACAAGCCAGAGAATGCRAAAGAGATAGAATAGACAACCAGTTAGTCTGTGGCCAAACAGATCAATTCAGTAAGAAGCCAAGAGAAGTCAATTTAAATAAGTAAGCTTGAGAAGGAATTTGAGCTAAAAGAGCTAAGTTGAACCAGCCATCCAGAATTTAGAAAGAATTAAAAYGGCCAAGCTTATTCAACAGTAAGCCTCCAAGGTGAAAGTTATATCTGGAGAATAAAAGATACTTTTTTAGTTTAGAGCCTCTGTTGAGGAGTTGGGAGTAATTCAAATAGGTTTGGTTTTATATATTACTTGTCCTTTTCATGTGAAACTTTTAATATTTGTCTTTGTTCTGTATCCTTAGTGTTTTGATTTTTTATATGAAAAGAGGGACCTTCTTTTCTGGTCCAATCTATTTAGGTTTCTGTAAACTTCTTTTACCTTTGTAAGCATGTTCTTTTTTAAGCTAGAAAATGTTTCTTCTATGNTGAAATAGAGAACCATCAAATTATACATTCGAGTTTTTTCATTTTAGACACAATATAAAAATTGTGTGTGAAATTCTTGTCTCTAGTACTAAAAATCTTTTTTCCTCATTTGGTTCCTGTGAGGTATAGGAAACCTATTTGAAGTCAATGGTTTGAAGGTTGTTCTGCTTACATGTAAAAGCTATTCAAGGAATAGATCTTATGGGAGCTGAAATGATGCAGGCAATACTGTTTCAAGCCTTAGGGGGAATACGTTTCTATGCTTTCATTTATGTCCTTGAAACAAATGAAAATATTTCAAGCATCATTTTTTCTAGATATATTCAGGCTTTTTGGAATGTTCCTATAATGCCCTGTATTAGATGCAGTTTTGTCTGTAGCACTGGTAAATAACTTAAACACCACTGTAATATAGCCATCAAGTTCATTCCTTATCTATGCCTGAATATTAGGACTTCRCAAATATTTAACATCTACACCCACTAAAGTTGAAATTATGATCCTTCATTGTCTTCCTGGAGGATGTAGTCATATCRTACTATTAAAATGCAGCACTTGGAATGGGAGCWCCTAGGAATTTTGTATATATGAAAAGAAGAAGGCTTTAAAATATGAAGTATGGCTTATTATGAGGTGGCCATTTAATCTCCAATGAATGTCCATATTTCATAGGACCATTTAATCAAGTGTTTATAGAACACCAAATTAAAATTTAATAAACATTGAGTCATGAGAACCCAGGTCACTACTGTGGAAATATCAACCATTAGTACTTCTCAACATCCCAAAGTCACAGAGGATAACTGTGTGATATAGACTACTGTACAAATTGGTCATGAATGCATATTAGCTCATGGCTGGTGAAAACTTTCCAAGCCATTGATAGAATTTAACCTGTTTCTTTCAAATATGGAAAATGTATTTCCATAATATTAGAAAATGTTCTGATTTGACTTCCATTTAATTTGGGATTTACTAATAATTTACTGAGAATTTATCCTAAATTGGCAGATCATTATAATTAGTATTTAAAGCCTATGACTGCATAGAGAAAAGGGAAATGAGGTAATTAAAACCTTGCCATAGATTTGCATTGAAATGTGTGTGCATGAGTGTGTATTTATCTGTCCCTTCCTTCTGCTTTCCTAAATAATGTTTTCTCTACCCTGGCAGAAGCAGAACTATCAGAAAATTTTGACTTTCATAAAGTTTGGGGTACTTACTGCCTGAAAGAGAAAAATAAAATGTTCAATTTATACACATACATATAACCTTGATAGATTCAGGAGAAAATTTAAGAGTTCAATAATGCCTGTGAAGTTATTCTCCAAAATTCAAATATGCAACTCACTCCTAAAGATTTGCTCATAATATTTCTTCTTGGAGTTGCAGTCAATCTTTTTGTTTTTCATGAAAAATTTGAAGATAATCAATAATATGCTATAACATATAGCAGTTTTAAGAATGCAACTAAAGTTACTGTTTTTTTATCAATGTTTAATAATACTATAAACTCCTAGGGACCATAATTTTCAACCCCATATGACTTTTTTGATAAGATCCCTGGTATTCTGTTTTTGCACAGCACAGTCATTAGGCCAAGACAAGGCAGTGATCTTCCCCTTTCATTACTTGTTCTATGCTTTCTCCTTTTCAAGGCTGTCATGTAAGAAAGGCTGTTTTGTGACAATATACTTCAAAATGATGGTTATTTTACAATTTCAGCGAAGACACTCTATAGAAGGCAATTTCAACAAAGACACTCTGTAGAGTGCAGTTGCTTTTCAGTGGGGAATTAAATAGGTAAAGATGGTTTTCTAAGAAACTGCTTTAAATAAATGGCCATGATTTGGGTTTGGATGAGACATTCATAGCCAGTAAATCATATCTTACCGGCCACTGTGTTACTGTTTGATTGTGGCCTTGATGTAAGGAACAGTGCAGCATTATAAGGCCTATTCATGTCTATTGAAGGCCTTGGGTTATAAATTRTATCCAATGCAGTGCTTATGCATTTTCATATTGATAGACTTCATGAATAGAGGCATTCTGATAAAAATAAGAGAGACAGGTTCCTCTTAGTACAAAACACCTTCGTTTCTCTGAAAAGTCTCTCTCCTGTTCCTGTAGCCTAATTATACTATGTAGAAGGAAACTCAGATACAAACTAATTGCTATTAGCTATCACTTTTCTGTAACTATCCAACTAAACTTATGTATTACATTAAAAAGTGGCTTTCATTATAGTAGACTTCTATTTCCTTTTAATTGCTTCCATTTTTCTTAAAGTCATTAATATTCAAAATTCAATCATTACACTCACTTCATTCCCTCTTTGAGATTCTTAGATGAAAGACTTCATAAAGCTATAAAATACAAAGAATTATTTCCATATTGGAATAGTTTTTAAAGCAGGATTTTGAAACCTGGCTTTAGTCAGAATAAACCTGGCCTCTTTTGATATCCAACAGCTTAAAACTTACTTCAGAGAAAATGTTCTTAGAATCGGCGCCTTTTGTCTCCTCTGATAATTGTTCAAATGTCCACATTTTACTCCAGGTTTTGTCCCCTAGAGATTTCTTTTTTATTTTAATCACATGCAATTTTCTGAATACTAAAAATATGTTTTAAATTTAGAGATTTATTTCAGTAACACTGGCCTTTCTTCCTTCAGAGGGCAGTGTTGAAAGCACTATTTTGCATTTGTCTTTTACACATATTTTTTTCCTTGAACCTCTACAATTTAATGTACTTCAGGTCTGACTTTACAGTAATAGTGATTCATTTATTTGTGCATACTGGAAAATGTATTCTTGGTTTATTATAAAATTAAAATACAGATCTAGGGATGAATACTCGCTCTCATGTTTTTCACATATTTTGAATTATATCAACTATAACTGCTAYGCATACACTTTACCAAATGACATATTGTGATAATTTTATACAATGGCCTTTATGCCTCCTCTTTGATTCTATCTAAGATCACTTTTATACAAGCTATGGACACATCTAATATATGGTAAGCCTACTAATTATTGATAAAATATATCTAAAAATAAATAACCTAAGAAGTGGAATATTTTCAGTGATGTTTTCAAGGGCTGTTCTTCCAAAACCACTCAGAGTCATCACTGTCATCCAATGGGACCTTATACATCACTGTGAGTCACTCATGCTGGAGCAGATCAGGTATGTTTACAATTCAAGGTCTGGGACTAGAAAAMTGAGTTTGGGATGGGGATCTTCCAATACCACAGAGCTACATAACTAACTTTATAATATCTTAACCACCACCAGATTTTGCCTCCAATAATGTCATAATCTGGTGATTTAGTCTATAGCTTATGGACCTTTAGGGACATTGAAGATCCAAATCATCCCATTGGTATCATTCGCCTTGTCTTRTGTTTGCTTGTTAGCTAATTGAATGTGTTCATAAATGATTTTTTGACATTCTGTATAATCATTGGACCCCTTTCAGCAGGGATAATTTTCTATTATGAAAATAACCTTATTCTCTTGTTCCAATAATTATTGTTCTGGGGAAGACTGTTCTGCTCTCATTTGCCCTGACAATGAAGGCAGGATGTGTAATTAGCATCAGCGTGAAAGTTGTAATGTGATATCCAAATGGGCCTGTTGAAAAGTCAAAAAACACTACTCAGCACTCCTTCAATCCTGTTACGCTTCAGTTCCTTCTTCTCTGGTTTTCATATTGGATCCCATTCAATAGAAATAGGTTATAGAATATCCAAAAAACAAAAATAAAACAAAACAAAACTTATCCTTAGATCTCCTCTCTGGAAGGATACAATAATTTTAGCACAGGGTTTATATTAATTACTATCTGCCTCTATGATAAAATATAAAATTCATAATTTGACTGATGGATTCAGAGGTTTATAATACATACTGATGGAACAAATGCATGTTGCCAGAAAGAGATGGGATCTCTCACATCTTGATGTTCGAGGAGGCAGGAGAGGGAGAGGGACAGGGAGAGGGAGAGGGAGAGGGAGAGGGAGAGGGAGAAAGAGAGAGGGAGAGAGAGAGATAACTGTAAATGGCACTGGGTTTTGAAATATCAAAGACCAACATCAGTGACACACAACCTCTCAACAAAGCCACACCATCTCAAAAAAGTCACACTAGCTTCAAAAGGATACAGAGTTTACTTCTTCCCAGGCATTCCCAACAATATTGAAACAAAAGAGCCAGTGAAGAACTTTGAACTTTGTCATTCAAACCACCACATTCCACTTGCTGGCTCCATAGGTTTGTAACCACATCGTAATGCAAAAAAAAAAAAAAAAAAAAAAAAAAAAAAAAAAAAAAATGCATTTAGTACAACTTCAGTTTTCCCAGTAGTTTTTCAATTTCAACACTAAGTCTAAATTTCAAACTCTCTTCTGAGACTCACAGCAATTTATTAAGTGGAACCCCCTCCAAAGTCAAGAAGCAACTTTAATATTTCCAACATATAGTCACAGAAAATATCTAATACTACAGCAAAAATGAGGAATCAAGGTCTATTGAGGGTATAATAGACCAAAGTTAGAGTAAAAGCACCCAGAGAAAACTCTGAATCCTATAGGTCCATATCAAAGTAAAGGACTTAGATGAAAGTTGGGCTACATCTTTCTATTGTGGTAGTCCTACACCAGAAATCCTTGTCAAATATATCTTGACTCTTAAATGTTTGACATCTTGAGATCTCCAATGAAATCCAGGCTTCAATTTACACAGAGACCTAGTGACCTCTCATGCCTTCATGCAGGGATATCCCCTAGGACATAATTCCTGGCATAAACTGCTGTCCTTAAATGTGGAGGGAGTGTTTGATCTTAGCCATTCTGATTGGTGTAAGGTGGAATCTCAAGGTYATTTTGATCTTCATTTCCCTGATCACTAAGGACTTTGAACATATMTTTAAGTGCTTCTGAGCCCTTTGAGATTCCTCTGTTGTGTATTCTCTGTTTAGTTCTATACCCCATATTTGGATATGTGCTTTCCCCTTCCCAGCCCTTGAGTTAGCTAGGGTGGAGCCCTTGGACCAAGGTGAAGATCATTGTTCCTCTAGATCTACAAATTCCTGAATTAAGCAGGTGACATGCACAGCTGCCTGAGCAGTGGAGCCAATGCCCCTCTGAGCAGTCAGACAAGTTCTCCTGAACAGACCTTGGAATTTAGGGGAGGGGTCTAGCCTGAAACAATAAATTCAGAGTCTTGCATTAAACCTTGGGACCTTAATCAGCAACTGTTGTCTTGGTCTCTTTCTTCTCTTGCTGCCTTCCCATACATTCCCTTCCAGGTAAACAGTTTGCTGTAACTGTGGGCAGTTACATGGATAGAGTTGTTTGGTTTCTTGGTTGTGAGCTTCCTGAGTTCTTTATATATTTTGGGTATTAGCTCTCTATCAGATGTAGGGTTAATGAAGATTTTTTTCCCAATATTTAGGTTCCAGGAAACTGAGGAGACAGAACATTCTGGCAAGAATGTGAAGAAAGAGAACTACCCTATTGCTGGTGGGATTGCAAACTGGTACAATCATTGTGGAAATCAGTCTGAAGGTTCCTTGGAAAATTGGAAATATATCTACCTGAAGACCCAACTGTACCACTCTTGGGCATATACCCAAAAGATGCACCACAGGCGCACATATTCCACAATGTTTATAGTGACTTTATTTGTGATAGCAGAACCAGGAAAAAACCCATCAGTGGTAGAATGGATACAGAGAGGGGAAAGGGGAAACATGGTCTGGTATTATAAGGGTGAGGGGAAGAGGAATGAAGCCCTGAGTGTCAGTAGAAAGAATGGAAACAGGAGACCTCAGGAGGTAGGAGGTAGGGGGCCTCTCTAGAATGCACCAAAGACTTAGGAAGTGAGAGACTCAAAGGGAGGGACCTACATGAAATTTGCTACCTTGGGGAGAGGGAACTTGTATAGTCAACCTCTAGTGAAGGGACTGGACAACAAGTGGAGGAATGGGGAAGACTTTCCATAGTCAAAAGCTTTGACCGAGAATGTTCCTGTTTGAAGGAATTGCAAGGACAAAAGTGGAGAAGAGCCTGCAAGAAAGAAGGTCCAGTGACAGGCTCAAATCGGGATTTAGATCAAGGAGATATCCAGGGCCCTAACACTGGTACAGTTGCTGGGGTGTGCTTGAAGAGAGGAACCTAGCATGGCTGCCCTCTAAGAGGCCCAACAAGCAGCTGAAATAGTCAGATGCAGATACTAACACTCAACCAATGGACTGAAGCCAGAGATCCCTGTGGTTGCATTGGGGAAAAGGTGGAAGAAGCTGAGGAGGAGGGTGGCCCCATGCAAAGATCAGCAGTCTCAACTAACCTGGACTCCTGTGATCTCTCAGACTTGATCCATCAACCAGGCAACATACACCAGCTGGTATGAGGCTGCAACATATATACAGCAGAGGACTGCCTGGTATGGCCTCAGTGAGAGAAGATGCACCAACCCCAGAGAAACTTGAGGCTCCAGAGTGTGTGGAGGCCTGGTGGGGTATGGGTACATCCTCTTGGAGGGGGAAGCAATTATGGGATGGGGAGTGGTCAGAAGTCAGACTGGAAAGAGGATGAAGTCTGGAATGTAAAAAAAAAGAATAAAAGAATAAAAAAATAAATAAAAATTATGGAGAGAGATTCCACAACCCCTTTAGAACTCAGAAGTCAGAACCATGTGACAACATTGCCAGGAGAGGCTGGTGAGCTTTGGCTCACCCTTGGTCTTTTGTAGAGGCTTTTATTTTTATTTTTTGGACCTTTCTGGGAGCAAAAGTTCCTGAGGGATTTCCCTGCCACATTTTCAAGATTACTTGGGTGTGGTCTTACATGAGGGTAACCTTGCCATTATTTATCCCAATGCATATATGCCCCCTTGCACCCCCCACTCCTGATCAACTAATTTTTTGACCACAATTGTTCTAAGTCAGAATTCTAAAGTGTTCCAGCAGTACCTAGACTATCCAAGACTCTAAAATAACAACTATGGAAGTATTTGAAGGAAGTGTGTAATATAGCACAGTAAAATTATCATTTTAAGTGCTGTAGGAAATAATTCTRTCCAACCCTGTCTAATGATAAATTATTGTTTCTTTATTTTTCTTACCTTATTAGACTGCATTAATTTTAAAACTAGTCCTATGTTTCCAATAGAGTTATTATTTACTCAATCATATTTTCTCTTGTTAAAATATCTACTTGCCACTGGATTAAAATTAATTTGCATACAAAATAGTTTTCTATCACCTGACCTCGAAAAGGGGAGAGAAGAAATCTCAACCACTCTGGAAATCAGTCTGGTGGTTCCTTGAAACTTGGACAAAGCACTACCTGAGAACTTAGCTATACCACTCCTGGGCATATACCCAAAAGATGCTCCAGCATGTAATAAGGACACATTCTCCACTATGTTCATAGAAGCCTTATTTATAATAGCCAGAAGCTGGAAAGAACCCAGATGTCCCTCTACAGAGGAATGGATACAGAAAATATGGCATATCTACACAATGGAGTGCTACTCAGCTATTAAAAACAATGAAATTCTTAGGCAAATGGATGGAACTAGAAAATATCATCCTGAGTGAGGTAACCCAATCTCAAAAGAACACACATGGTATATACTCACTGATAAGTGGATATTAGCCAAAAAGCATGGAATACCCAAGATACAATTCTCAGACCATATGAAGCTCAAGAAGAAGGAAGACCAAAGTGTGGGGCTTCRGCCCTTCTTAAAAGGGGTAACAAAATACTCACAGAAGCAAAACAGGAGACAAAGTGTGGAGCAGAGACTGAAAGAAAGGCCATCCAGAGACTGCCCCACCTGGGGATCCATCTGCTACTGCACTTTCCATTCACATCTGCTCATTGACAAGTTAGTTGTACTTTAGACTGCAAATCATTACAGTAAATTTCCTTAATATATGGAGATATTCCATTAAGTTCTGTGACTCTAGCGAACTCTGACTAATTCACTTGGGAACCTCAGAGACAAGTGTCACCAATGGAACAGTGAGATTTATACCTAGACTTAAGAGTAAATCCTCTTTGCCATGGAAAGCTTATAAGCTGTTTTTCCTTCTGTAATTTTAGATTTAATGATGACAGCCATGAGAAAACAATAAATGTAAATTTTTGAAAAGAATGGATAAATTTTGCATTGCATATCAAATTTTTCCACAGATTTTGTACCTCTCATGTCATCCCTGCCATGTCCCTGAATACTCCTTGGGATAGGCATCTGTTCTCCTTTTACACCACATCTTTTAGTCACTCATAAGTTTTTATGTCTTTCAGATTCAGTGTGCTTTTTTCATATAAAATTATTTTCRTTAATAATGTCATTAAATGATAGTAGGGTAGTGACTCACATTGGCAGAGGAGATTTAAAGTCCCTTTTCAAATGAAAATAATAAAAAATGACAGATTGGATAAGGCTACCTACTGAAATTGGTAAAACCTTGGATAAAATTCACTGTTCAGTTCTTGAAATTGAAACTGCACATGATAGGGCCACAGTGAGCAAAGAGTACTCGTACAAAAGGCAAAAAACAATTGAACTGCAGCCTTTGGTGTTAGTGGCTCCATGAATCTGGTTTCAATCCCAGAAGCTGTTGAAAGCAGGGAAGTCTACTCTTATCATTATTAAATGATAAAATCACCTCATGAAGAAATTGAACAATACATATTCATGTCTCTTAAAAAAATTCACTTTTTTCCCAGAGGCCCTTTTTGTTTTAATATCTTGAATATGCCGGTTACTTTTCACACTTAAAATCAGACTTACAAAAATGAGGCAAACATTATTTGATTCTGCATGATCCATTCATAGTTTATGAAGTTGTGCTTACATGTAAGCTTTGAAAATATAAATGTACAGAGCTCTATAAAGAGTTCATCTCCAGAAAACTAAAAAAAAAAATGATTTAGAATTCATCTTTCTTATCTCAAAATTATATTTCTACACAAAATATACTCCAACAAAAAGAACTTTTTGAAAAAAATTTTTCTAARGTGAATGTACAAAATAGTAATTTTTGTTACTATTTTATGGAGGCTCCTTCAGTTTACTGTTATCAAGAACATAAGTGTTGAGAGCTCTTTTATTTGGAGTACATTTTGGATTAAGTCCAATCCATCTACAGTTTCTATAAAATGTTGAAAATTACTGCCATTGAAATTGCTTGATTGTAGCCCATTATAATGGGATTAACATAAAATGTCTTGAGAAACATTTCAAAGTAATAAGCTTCACAGAGTTATTTGATTTGTAGCTGTTGGTCACTAAAGGACTCTATGCAAATTAGACATAGAATGTTTAAATAGGAATTTCTATTTGGAATTTAAATTTCGTTAACTAAATTTGGATGTATTATTTTTTAACTATTTTAGAAAAGTAAAAAGACATTATTATGAGAGCAAGATATGAATTCCATTCTAAATTTTGAAGGCAAGTGCATTTTCCTTAGAAACCTCTGTTTGTGAGTGTATGCATTTATATACCTGTTCTTCATGTTTTCATGTAGTCTTGTACGTATACTTATGGAGACATAGACATTTAGAGGCAATGGGACAGACTTGATTGTTCTTTACTCTTAGGCAATATCCACTTTCTGTTTGGAGAAAGGCTTCATAGTTTTTTCTTGGCTGGGTGATCAAGGAGCATAGAAGATATAAGTGTCTCTGCTTCCCAGTGTTGGGATTAAAAATGTACCATTTCATCTCAGTTTTATAAAGGTTTCATAAAACCTTGAGTAGTCATTCTTGCTTGGCAAGCACTTACAGATAGAGGGTCCCACAGTCCTCAAACATTTTTTGTAAAGTAGGAAAAGATATCAAAAAACAGGCAACAAATTAATAATTTAAAACATTGACATAAAACTCCAACCAAGGAACCATAATTTGACTCAGAGAAAAAGAATACTAAAAATAACAGGAACCCTTAAAAGACCTTTATTTTCAACGTTTGAAATATAATCCTTCAGAAAATCAAGTTCAAAATCTGATTTCAGCAATAGCAAGAGAAGCTTTCCTATTTGTAGTATTTTTCCAACTCTAAAATCAAAATACTAATTTGAACCATGAAATATACAGATTTAGCTTAGAAGCTGCAAATGATCATAGTCTTCTGAAACCACTGAGTACTTGGGTGACT
>BDUI01032315.1:7206-18128 GCA_002335545.1 Apodemus speciosus | reverse complement strand
TAAAAGAGTGGTTTATTGTCATCTCTTGCTATTTTGAGGTTTTGGATTTTTTTTCTTTTTTTGTGTTATATATATAAAGATTAAGATGTTTTGACTTCTATTAACGTACTTAATATTGTGTGTGGTCTACTTGGTTGTCCTCTACATACTTTGTCCTTTGTTTGTGAGTCTGTGTGCAGCCACCTGCATTACAGGTGGTTGTAAGTCATCTTGTGTGAGTACTAGGGACGGAACTCAGGCCTCCGCAAAGCAAATGCTCAGCAACTGCTGAGCTCCTTCTGGAGCCCCTCCTATATTTTTAATAATCAATTTATTATCAATATTTTTAATCTTGACATTAGTAAAATCTTCTACAGATACTACTAGCATTTTCATGGAAGGGAGCACCTTTGTAAATATTTAAAGGACAAAATTACTTCCTTTTATTTTCTGTTACATATACTCATATTTCTTTTTCTAGAACCTCGTCACCAGAGAAAGCCCAACATGTTTTATAGTGGTCCAGCTTCTCCTGCAAGACCAAGATACCGACTGTCTTCTGCAGGACCAAGAAGTCCCTATTGTAAACGAATGAACAGGTTAGGTTCCAAAACAGTGATCAATTTATGATAACATAAGTGGCTGTGTTAAGACAGGATTCTAGAGTCTTTGGACTGAGTGTGTTGGGATAGAATTCTAGAACCTCATATGGGGAGCTCTGGGAGCATTTAGTGCTCTAACCCCTATTACCAGTGACTCTTTGCTTTTGCTTCCATTAATAGGAAGTATTAGTAACTACTTGGTAAGATAGTTTATTCCGTTGTAGCGCATCGAATGATAGATCTACTTGACTTAGTGTGTATTGTAGTTAGGCTCTGTGTTAAGTATTTTACAAAGACTATTTCATTTAAAATTCACATTTAGACTGTAGCCTTTTCTTTATATGCTTCCACAACCATAATCTCCCTCCACGTTAATATTCTAAGTTATGCAGCTTCTAGACTGGATCATGACACTGGCCATCTTTTTCTGGATCTATTTTATACTTTATTTCTTTTATGTTTTAGAAAAAWTTACTTTTGTCTCACTGAAAAATTTTTTTCTTATACATCTCAATAATTGTTTTCTTTCCAATTTAAGTTTACAGGGATAACCTATATACTTATTTTCCCATCCTGAGTAGTGTAAGGTTTTCTGATAAATTTGAACAACCAAGGTTTGGGTAGTATTGCAGTGGCCTGTATTAGAAACAAGAACAAGAATGATTTAAAAAATGTATCAGAAATAAGACTGAAAGCACAATTTTCAGCCTTTAAACAGTTGTCAGGAGTCTGTGAACTATTTGATCACATGTTGGTCATGGAAAGCAGAAATAGTGTTGAGGAGTCTTTGAGGGGATATGGTGCTTTATTTATTTATTTATTTATTTTTCACTCAGACGGGTAATGTGCCCATGTTGTAACAAGGTTTATGGGCAGCACATGTCACGCAATAGCGTGAAAACCCAATCATCATGTTTTATGAACCAGAAAGGATCCGAGATGGTGCTTTATTAAGACAGGGTTTTTCTGTGTAGCCCTGGCTGTCCTGGAACTTGCTCTGTGTACCAGGCTGGCCTGGAACTCAGATCCGCCTGCCTCTGCCTCCCAAGTGCTGGTATTAAAGGCGTGCGCCGCCGCCGCCGCCACCACCACCTGGTGAAGATTCATCTCTTTTATGAAACATAAGTATATTTGTATTCTTGCATGTTGTAATTTTGTCAGAATCACAAGTAGACACCCTGGGTTTCTTTTCTCATCATCCCTTTTCACCTAACTGAAGGATGGAAGATCAAGAAGGCAGCTTCCACCTGTCAGAGCTGCCCAAGATCAGTTATACTTGGGAAGATTCTTCATTGTCAGTAGTTTTGTGAGCTCATTAGACTACTGTTTAAGCCAGACTTGGCAGTTCAGTCCTCCAATCACAGCTGGAAACTGATGCATGAAGACTGACAGTTTAAGGCCTGCCTACTCAGTTTAGCTCCAAAAGACTGTCTCAAAAACGAGAAATACATTCTTCAAAGACCACATTCCCAGTGACCTAGTTCCTTAGTCTAGGCTCCACTTCATGATGACACATTCATTTATGAACTCATAAATGGGATAATCCACTGATGAGGTCAGCATTCTCATGGTCTGCTTACCTCCCAGTAGTACCACTACCTAGTGACAAGCCTTTAATGGAGAAGCCTCTGGGGTTGGAGGGTTCTTCTATTTATATAACACCTTTGTTGTTTGCTTATAATTTTTACTGGCTTGTGAAATAAACTAGAAACCACTAGTACACTAGTATTTGGCTCTTTGGAACAGGATTGAATTTGAACACTCTTCTGATAGTTTGAACGAGTTATTTAGTCCTTGAGCCTCACAGACCCTGACTGTAAAATGAGCCTACTGATAATGTATGTTGTCTAGAATTTTAATTAAAAACGAATAAGGCTGGTTGGTGTAGCTCAGTGGTAGAGCATTTAAGTTGTGAAATGTGTCTTAATTCTATGAATATATAGTAACTTTACATATAATAGGAATATTTTGAATGTTGATGGTAATACTAAATATGCAGGCTTGTACCAGATAATTGCAGGATGATTACACAAATGGTCTTGGGCATGTAGACAAGTTATTTTCTCATTTAATCTGGCTTTAAGACCAGCCATTTCTCAAAACCCTAGAGATCATTTATGTTGAAATGTCAGGTTTTTGGAAATGTTTACAAGGGTTATGGTATAACACATAACAAGCAACAGTATCAAGTTACCTGGACCAGTACTATATAGGCAGAGATTTTCTTATTCCCATTGTAAATCTCCATAGTGAGCCGGGCGTGGTGGTGCACGCCTTTAATCCCAGCACTTGGGAGGCAATGGCAGACGGATTTCTGAGTTTGAGGCCAGCCTGGTCTATAGAATGAGTTCCAGGATAGCCAGGGCTACACAGAGAAACCCTGTCTCGAAAAAAACCAAAAAAAAAAAAAAGAAAAAGAAAAAGAAAAAGTAAATCTCTATAGTGGTGTAAATAGAGACCATAAATTGCTTTGTGCTATTTAGGGTTGTGTTTTTCTTTTCTGAATAATTATAGTTTACAGAGGTTTGTTTCCTTGTGTTTGGGTGTTTTGTGTGTTATGTATATCTGTTCAACCTTTGTGTGCAGTGCTTGTGAAGGCATTGGATAACCTGGGAGTTAACACAGTTGCAAGCCACTGTGAGTGCTCGTGGGAACTGAACGTAGGTTCTCTGGAACAGCAGCAAGTTTTAGCCTCTGAGGCATCTCTCCACCCCAAATTTTGTTTTGTTTTGGGGTTCGTTTCTGTTGGGGGGGTAGTGTTTTTTGAGACATAGTCTCTATGTAGCCTTGGCTGTCCTTAGAATTCATTCTGTAGCCGGGCGGTGGTGGCGCACGCCTTTAATCCCAGCACTTGGGAGACAGAGGCAGGCGGATTTCTGAGTTCGAGGTCAGCCTGGTCTACAGAGTGAGTTCCAGGACAACCAGGACTATACAGAGAAACCCTGTCTCGAAAAACCAAAAAAAAGAATTCATTCTGTAGACCAGTCTGTCCTGGAATTCACATAGAATTCTCCCTCTGCCTTCCCAGTTCTGGGATTAAAAGGGTGTTATGTTATATTATATTATATTATATTATATTATATTATATTATATTATATTAATATTCTTTACTATTTCTCAGGGATTCATGTAGTATAAGTAAACATTCTACTACTAAGGTACTCTTAGACTTCATAGCATTTTAATAATGTTCAGTACATTTCCTTAGTGTGTGGTGTTGTACGTTGTGCATATGAAGGTTAGAGGACAGTTGGAGGAAGTCGATTCTCTTATTTTATGGGTCCTAGGACTTAAACTCAGGTAGTCAGTCTGGTGATAGGCACTCTTACTGAGCAGTCTTACTGACCCTTAAGTCTTTTTTGATGGCCTTTTTCCTTCATTAATTATCTTTTAAAAAAATCACTTAGCATTTCAAAAAATTGTGGTTTCTAATATAAGAACTCTATATAATACTGAAAATAATGTTCAGCCAGGCTTGTTGCTATATGCCTGTCCTTGCAGCACTTGGGAGGCAGAGGCAAGGAGAGCTCTGAATTCCAGGCCAGCCTGGGGCTACAAAATGAGGTTTAGCTAAGCAAGCACTACGGGAGAGGGAGAGAGAGACCGTTTTTGCCAGTATTGTCTTTTATCTTAATGAGCATTTGATGATCAGCTCTAACACAACCTCTTGCATTTCTTCTCTTTCTCTTAGTTGTGTCCTTTACTCAAAAGATTAGGCCAACAATACTTTATTTCACTGTTTTAATTATGTTATGCTTTATTTTTTGTTAATGGTAATACTGAATATGTAGACTTGTACCAGATAACTTTAGCTGCAGGATGATTACAGAAATGGTCTTGGGTATGTAGACGAATTATTTTCTCATTTATTCTGGCTTTACAAACCATTTCTTGAAACCCTAGAGGTCATTTGTGTTGAAATGCCAGATTTTTGGAAATGTTTACAAGTGTTATCGTGTAACATATAACAAGTAACTACCATCTCAAGTTTATTATATATAAATATACGTATATATATATAAATTATAAAGATAGATATTCATATAGTTATTAAGTTTGTATATATATTTTTAGATCATTAGCTATTTCTGATAATGTCCTGCCCCCTTCCTACTACCTTCATTGTGATTTGAATTTCACTGTCTAGGCGAAGGCATGCCATCCACAGTAGTGATTCCACTTCCTCCTCCTCCTCTGAAGATGAATGCTTTGAGAGGAGAAGAAAAAGGAACCGAAATAGAGCTATTAACAGGTGAGCTCTGAGCCTGGTGTGGGGGCTCACCCCTTTAATTCAAGCACTCTGGGGCTGCGATCGGAGGCTTAAGGGTTCTTGTTCTAGCCTGGGCTTTGTGGTAAGCCTGATCTCAACAAAACAAACAATACTGGGGGAGGGGAGGTAGAATGGATGAGTTCTACACTGATGACTTAAAACTACCAAATGTATTTTTAAAACATTTTTTCTTACAATTATTTATGCATTATATGTCAGCTTATGCATACATGCATGCCATGGTTCGCCTGTGGAGGTCAGAGGATTGATTTAGTTGGTTTCTCCTTCGGCTGTGTGGGTCTCAGAGATTTAACTCAAGTTGTTAGGCTTGACATTACTTTTGAGATATTGCTGGCCTCGGATACCTTTTTTTCTTTTTTCTTTTTCTTTCTTTTTTTTTTTTGTTTTTGTTTTTTGAGGCAGGGTTTCTCTGTAGCCCTGGCTGTCCTGGTACTCACTCTGTAGACCAGGCTGGCCACGAACTCAGAAATCCATCTGCCTCTGCCTCCCAAGTGCTGGGATTACAAGCATGCGCCACCACGCCTGGCCGGATACCTTTTTTATGGCTGGTAAGAAAGTAGAATAATTTAGGAGTAATACGTACAGCTTAGCTGATTAAAAGGTTGCTCCAGACGTTAATACAAAGCGAGCTCCTGTCTTATTGGAAATATCTATAGTTGAAACAGGAGGGCTGGATGGCTGGGTTGGTCAGTTGACTTGTTCTTGAGACAAGTTCTAATGTAGCTCACACTGGCTGGCTTAGGCTCTTGAACTCCCTAATTTTCCAAATGCTGGCGGGCACTGACCGCCATGCTGGGCAGCACCTGCGTGATGGCTCACAAATGTTTGTAACTCCAGTTCCATGTGTTCATAGAAGCAAAGGCTAACACTGGGTGTGTCCCGAAGTCACACTCCGCTTTGTTTTGAGGCAGGGTCTCATTGACCTAGAGCTCATCCTTGGGGCTAACTCAGTTGCTCTGGAGAGTCCTTTTCTCTACCTCTAGGATCCTACAATTACAGAGGGCCTGCCGCCTCTACCCATATTGTAGTAGATTTGGGTATTAATAGATTTAATAGAACTAAATCAATCTTGTCCTCTGCTTTGGCAATAAGCACTTTACCCACTGAGCCATTTTCCCCAGCCCCAAACATTTTTTAATAAGAGTAATATTGTAACATGGAATTTTGAAAGAAGGATGATTTGATGTGTGTCTTTATATATATGTGTGTGTGTGTGCATGTGTTTTTTAATAGGTGCCTCCCACTAAATTTTCGGAAAGATGAAATAAGAGGGATTTATAAAGATCGAATGAAAATTGGAGCAAACCTTGCTGATGTTGATCCAATGCAACTAGATTCTTCTGTGAGTATTTTAAAATTTGTGCTTGACTTGAGGTGTAATTTCAATCACTTTAATATTTTTGTCTTACAGATAAATAAAACTTTTTTTTCTTATCAGAAATTTAAATTTGATTATATATTTTTAAAACAAAAATCTTTGGGGAATTGGAGAGATGGCTCAGCATTTAGAGCATTTGTGGCTCTTAGAGAGGACCTGAGTTTAATTCCCAGCATCCACATGGTGACCTACATATAAAATAAACAAACATTTAAAAAAATCTTTGGAATATTATTGTTATTCAGTTGGTGTGGGTTGATTATGAAGACATTAACCAGTCTTTTCATTTTAATTCAGTTCTGTGTCCTATTTCACTGCAGGTGCGATTTGACAGTGTTGGTGGCCTGTCCAGTCACATTGCAGCTCTAAAAGAGATGGTGGTGTTTCCCTTACTTTATCCAGAAGTCTTCGAAAAGTTTAAAATTCAACCCCCAAGGTAATATAAAGATGCTTTTACTTACAGCCATTGTGTGTGCAGTGTTACTGTTGCTTCTCTTGACTCACTTAAATTAAATTAAATATTAGAGATGTCGGTGCAGGTGCACAAGCTTGGGGGGCCAGGCAGGTGGCAGGTGTCTATACTTACCTTGAGACAGTCTCTCACCGAGACTGGAGTTAGACTGGCATGTAGCCTTCCTCCTGTCCTCCAGCCCTGGGGTTTCAGATGTACACTGGCAGTCATCTTGTGCATGTGTTCTGGGGATTTGAGCTCAGGTGTGCATGCCTGTACAGCCAGTGATTTTACTGGCCCAGCCATTTCCCCAGTCCTCTTAAATAAGAGCGTGCATGTGTGCATGTATGAGTGCGTGTGTGCATGTATGAGTGTGTGTGCAAGTGTGCATGTATGAGTGTGTGCTTGCTACCTGTCGGGAGTGCCTGTGAAGGCCAGAAGAAGGCCATTCAATCCCCAGAGCTGGACTTACACAGTTGGGATCCATCACACTTGAACACTGGGAACCAAGCTCTGGTCTTCTGGAAGAGCGTCAAGTGCCCTCAGTCACAAGACTGGCAACCTGAGTGTCCCCAGAACCAAGGTGCTAGGTGCAGGAGAGGACCAGCTCCACAGAGTTATTCTCTAGCCTTTACACAGAATCACGAATGATTTTTTTTTAAAACCAGTACACACACACACACACACACTCTCTCTCTCTCTCTCTCTCTCTCTCTCTCTCTCTCTCTCTCTCTCTCTCATAATGTGCGTGGTCAGGTAATAAAGGACAATGTTTTAAATAGAAAAGGATTCTTTTAATTTTCCGTATTGTATTGATACTAATTCTCAGAATTTTAACTTGTACTTTGTATAATGAACCTTTCAGTTTAATGTCTTAAATTAACTAATTAAAATGGTTGTGAGGTTGGTTCTTAATTTTTGTTTCAGTCATCTACCTTTTAATTTAATACTGAAAGCGTTTCACGTATTTTGCAGAGGTTGTTTGTTTTACGGACCACCTGGAACTGGAAAAACCCTGGTTGCTAGAGCCCTTGCCAATGAGTGCAGCCGAGGGGATCAAAGAGTGGCCTTTTTCATGAGGAAAGGCGCCGACTGTCTGAGTAAATGGGTAGGAGAGTCTGAGAGACAGCTTCGATTGCTATTTGATCAGGTGATAGCAAATTTCCCCTATAGATTTTCTTTTTTCTTTCTTTTCTTTTTTTAATTTGATGGGATAAAATTTATTTGGACTTATGGTTCTAGCGGGATAAGAGTCTATCATAGCAGGTGGCACAGTAGCAAGTAGCAGGCATGGTGGCAGAAATAGAGAGTTGGGAATTCACATCTTGAAAAATCTCCCTTGGACTGGTTTCTCTCCTTGTGTACAGCTCTCCTTGTCAGTTCTGATATCGCTAACTCCCAGGGGTCTCCACTGCCCCCTCGGCTTCACTTTGACAGTTTTACAGAGTGGTCTTTCAGCCTGTTGCTGTCTGTGGGCGTGCATGCCGGAACTCCCTCCTCTGCCACAGGGGTTTTGAGAACTCCTAGCTCCTAAGGATGAGGGGTCTCCTCCTGAGCTGTTTGATAGTACTGGATTACTTGGCAATAGGAAACAAGGCAATTCTTCCCTAGCATATCTTTCAGTGTCCTATGCCGGATTGTATTGACAGTATACTGTGAAGTACTAACATTTGCTTCCCTGGGCATGCTGCCGGAAGGTTTTGTGCTTGCCTGGTTGGTTGGTTGGTGTTGGTTGTTGTTTGTTTAGGCAGGTCCTTCTATATAACCCTGGCTGTCCTGTAGTTCATTATGAAGACTAGCCTGGTCTTGAATCAGATCTGCCTCCCACGTTCCGGGATTAAAGGTGTATGCCATCATGTCTGACATTGAAATGGGTTTGAAAACCTTTTTTAGAACTAGAGTCTTCATTTTGCCTTCACTAACATAGTTATCTTAAGCTCTGCCTGTTACTGGGGAATGTTTTCCTGTGTGACATGGAGGGGGGAGAGCGCAGCTGTCCTCCACTGTTTGGTCTCCGTCAGTAATGAAGTCTTCTGTGTGTCCGCTAACTGTGACTTCGTGAAATCCACGGTGTATAGATAGCTACTGGAGTAGTCGGATATTTCAAATTAAAAATGCAAATAAAATTAATTATATTAATATAATGTACATGTGTAAAATTCTAAAAATAGGTTTTGGGATTTATATTAGTTTTATGAATAGTTAGAAATGACAAACTGGCAAGCAAGATTGAATGAAAATAGAATGGAAAGATATATTCCAGTTTACAAATTTTGAGTGAAAAATGGATTGGAACTCTTTGATTCAAATCTATTTGAGGATTTTTGTGGTAACACAGGACTACCGGCCTCTCTTTTAGGCCTATCAGATGCGCCCAGCAATTATATTCTTTGATGAAATCGATGGTTTGGCTCCAGTACGATCTAGCAGGCAAGATCAGATCCACAGGTAAACTTGACTAGATTGTGTTAATGGTATATAAAAGATAAGAATGAAATGGTGAACAAGAACTCAGCCCACAAAATCAACTGACTGGGATTCAAGTGGGCCTCTGCAGATTAGGGACATCTGAGCCAGGCCCTATGAATATATGTTGTGGTTGTAAAGCTCGCTGCTCTTGTGGAATTCCTAACAGTGGAGTGAGGGCTGTCTCTGACTCTTGTCTCACTTGGGACCCTTTTACTCTTACTGGGTTCCTCGCCCATCCTTGATGTGGGAATATGTGCTTGGCTGTGTGTAGCTTGTCATCCCATGTCTGGTCGAAGGCCCTGGGAGGCCTGCTGTTTACAAAGGGAGGTACTGGGGACTTCACAGTGTTTGAGTGATAAGCATACTCAGTAAATCCTGGCTTCTGTGGGGTTGCTGGGGGATTTGAACTCAGGTCCTCTTTTCTCAACAGGAGTTCTTAACCCCCGAACCATCTCTAGTTTCCCTATGTTTTGTTTTTCATTGAAAAATACCTGTGCCATAAAAAATTTATTTGCACGTTTATACATTAAAAAAAGAAATATTACTGAATGATTCTTTGTCCATAATACTAATTTGCTTTCTTATTTTTTATGTTTAGTTCTATCGTTTCAACCTTGTTAGCTCTTATGGATGGTTTGGACAGCCGAGGAGAAATTGTGGTCATTGGGGCTACCAACCGACTAGATTCCATAGACCCTGCTTTACGAAGGCCTGGTCGATTTGACAGAGAGTTCCTTTTTAGTCTACCTGATAAAGATGTAAGAAAAGTTTACATGCTTTTTATTAATAATTTTGTAAAATTACATTTCTTTTTGCGGCAGGGGTGGGGACTAGCAGGAAGTGTTTGTGCCGAGGTCAGATGTGGGAGTGAGTTTCCCTTTGTACTGTGTGGTCCTGTGGCAGAGCTCACTTGAAAGTCCTTTAGCCTGCTGGACTGTCTTCCATTCCCAAAGTTGAGACTTCAGTTTGGATCATGATCTTATGATCATTCAAAAGAACTCATAGAGGTAGTTTATCATCATTAAGCATGTCTCCTCCCCAACTACTTTTGAAGTTGTTTCAGTTGAGCACGCCCCCCTCAGTCAGTCTCGTGAGTCCTTAGCCAGCTCATGAGCTTCGCCTTCCTCCAGAGCACTGCTGTACTAAATAGTCGAGCTGAAACTGCTCACTGCTTCTGAGATCATGCAGTGAAATCCGAGAGGAGCTGACTGGAAGGGTGCTCAGGGTTACGGGTGCTTACTCACAGCTTTCCAGAGGGCCGGAGTTAAGTCCCCAACACCACCACGTGGCTCGGGGCCACCTTTAGCTTCAATTAGGGAATCCAGCACCCTCCTCTTGAATTCAAAAGCACCTRCACTCTGGTGCATATACCCACTCAAAGATACAATTAAAATTTTAAAGTATATATTCTTAGCAAATGAGTAGATCTGTCAGTATTCTTATTTCTTAATGTACTCCTGAATGAATAATGCTGTTTTTTAAAGATTTATTTATTTATTATATGTAAGTACACCCTAGCTGTCTTGAGACACTCCAGAAGAGGGCTTCAGATTTCATTACAGATGGTTGTGAGCCACCATATGGGTGCTGGGATTTGAACTGAGAACCTCTGGAAGAGCAGTCAGTGCTCTTAACCACTGAGCCACCTCTTCAGCCTATGCAGTTTAATTTTTTTTGTTTGTTTGTTTGTTTGTTTGTTTTTTGTTTTTCAAGACAGGGTTTCTCTGTGTAGCCCTGGCTGTCCTGGAACTC
>BDUI01032305.1:15452-26088 GCA_002335545.1 Apodemus speciosus | reverse complement strand
AACTAATACATAAACTCATAGGATGGACTTGTAGACCTTAGCTTTGTCCACTGGATTGCTGTGTGATGTGTAGCCTTGATGTTAATTCATCTTATTTTTAAAATACGCACGTTTATGGTATAAGCTTTTAAATCTAGTTGGAGTTCTCATATATATCCAATTTTTGATTAATTGATATTCATATGAAATTCTCCTATTTTAGCAGAGTCTATAGTTATTCTTTGGGGGAGAAATCAGCATTTTGTRCGAAATTAGATGTATTTTGCTTAATCAAGGCTTTTTGAATTTAATTTACTCACAATAAGTATTCATGGGGGTTCACTTTCCAGAGAGTCTTTGTTTTATTCTAGCTAATAATTTTTGAGGCRGTTATAGCTAATTATCAAAGAAAAACTAATGAAGCTTTTCATGGAGGCTAAAGTGACTTCTGTTATTTTAAATAAATAATCTTCTTGYTATACTTTTATAAAATATCATAAATATTCAACATATTTTAATCTGTAAAAATTATCTCTATCTTTAACAAAGTAAGCTCCGAGCTCTATTTGATCTCATTTTTTGACTATTAGTATTATCTGTGTGCAGCATATTTTTCTGTAAAATACATAATAGAAAGAGTATAAATATTAGTTTTGATGCTGTTATTTTAAGCAATAATGAGTTTTCTGTGTAGACCATAAGTGATGCTTTACCCGAGAGTCTCCTAGACTAATATTTGAGTATGCAGGGACTTCCCCAGAATGCTTTTTACACAGATGGTAACCGTTAACAACCAGGTTTACCATTTATTTCACACTATATCCCTCAGTGACTATGTCACGTGAGGAAAGGCCTTTGCTTGCTGCATAATGAGATTCTTCAAGGTAAACTATAGAGATTTTATGCATATAAGGAGCAAACACACATTTCCATTCTAGTTTCTCAATTTTTATTAGATAGGCTCTCACTATATATACTGAGTCAGTCTTGAACTTTCTGTGTAACCCCRGSTGGACCTCAAATTTATAATCCTTCTGCTTCAGACTCTGCTTTGATCGGGGACACAAACTACTAGTGCAATATTTGGTTCTAGCTTTGTTTTAGATGATATCTTGTCATATAAAAATTACATTGTGGAATTTCATGCTAAACTTTTTTTGACTTTCAATCTAAAATTATACCCCACAAGAGACCATAATAGATACTTTTCCTGAACATGTAGATAAGATCAGTTGAGTACAAAATATGATGTGTTTCATACTTAAGACAGTATCTGCTATTTAGGGAGAATATTGCGATTCAGATACATTTTCATCACTGCGGATCACAGTTGCCAACAGAAACCCCTTAGAGGAAAAGTCCACATTGGCAAACACTCTCAGAAGGTTTTCTAATCCATCCTKGCAGAGGAAGCATGAGAAGGAAATAGAGAATGCGGTGGGCACCAGGGGCTGGATATGACCTTCAAAGGTCCAACCTAGTGTTATACTTCTGACAGACCTACGCCCTGTCTCCTAAAGAGTCCACAGCTTCCCAAAAGATCTACTACCACTTTGGAAATACACATCCAAAGCATGAGCCTTTGGGGGACATTGAAGATTCAACCTCAGTACATAAGTTGCTATCTTCCATCTCACAGTTTTTGTTATCTGTAAAAAGTAATGTTACCTCATTGTGCCCCAAATGGAAGAGAATTCTATCATAATGAAACACAAAGCATGTTATAAATTTCCACACACACACACACACACACACACACACACACACACACACACACACATATGTATCAAATATATTTGATGCATATATATGTATATATACATATATATATCAAACTTTTAAAAATTCCAATCTAGACTGTTAGAAATGTTAATGGTAGGGATTTGGGTCATAATTTTCTGTGGTCTGAGTTTAGTAAGGACGTTTTTGAAATCAGGTTCCAGGTGGTGGTGACACTCAACTCTCTCAGATTTATAGCAACCTTCCCAGTCATTCAACCATGACAGAGAGCGATGTTTGACTGGCAGTARGAATCTTAATTATTCCTCCTCAAATAAGTCACCTGATTAAACATTTCAAATGTTTTGCCATCAGATCCACTTGGAGCCTGCTGTGATTCTTGCCAAATGTTGATCTCAAGCAATTGTTTCAACATAATTCTTTCTGCATGAACCAACAGCAGAACCCCCCCCCCACACACACACACACATAGTCAGAGCAGTGTAGGAATTTCTTCAACATCTTTGAAAATAATTTGATGAGATGACTATTAAAAGTGTATGCATGTTAATGACCCTGCAATTAATATAATTTATATAATTTTAAAGACTGTATTACTAACACGTTCTACTATATTTTATTAATAACTGAACTTTCCTAAATGCCCTTAAAAAGAAGCTTTCCGAAACAAGTGGAGACGTAGATATTCTCATGATCATGCTGTTGTCATTTGGTTCCATGAACAGAAACCTGCACTGCTTTATGCCATGTGGGCTCAGCAGAGCTGTGTACCCCACTGATAATCAGTTATGTTTTGGGTTTGTMTGGGATCTTCATCTCCAAGGTGACCAGAAAATGATTTTCTTAAAGATTAAAGATTTTAAAGTTTTGCTTAAACAGTAAAGCAAAACAAAATACCATTGTATTTTGGTACCTCAACTAATGTAAAATCCTTTGTATTTCTCTCTTCCCTTAACCTTGTCTGCTAATTACTGAAATCCACTTTATGTAAATTATTTGTGATAGAATAATAGGTAAGATGATAAAGGGTGGGGTATGGAAGCACAGACATTTACRTAGGTGCTTGATGACAACAGGAGAGACATTCTATGTAATAGAGTGGAGGAGAAGGACTTTCTATCCAGACCTGGCTCCCAGGGCACATACTAAAACTGGATCAGGCCCATGTTGGATTTTTCTCTTTACCTCTTAAGAGTGTTCAAGCCCATAGCAAAATAAGACAGGGACTTCTCATTAACACTCTTCAGGAAGCCATCAACAAACTTGGAGATATTCCTACTGCCCCATGGAACTGGGTCAAGTAAGTCACCACACAAAGAACATTGATCCTACTCTGCACAACTCTGGATGAGGTACTACAAGGGTCAAGGAACAAGTGACCCTTGATGCTTCTATCGTGTGCTATGATTTGTAGCTAGGACAGCATCAACCCTACAGCAATATTGATTTAGTATACTTTAAGTTTSCACTCAAAGAATAGAGCAGAGACACACTACTCTTTTCTGAGAGTTCTGTGGTTTCTCCTGAACATGTCAGAAGTAACAGAGATCTTCCTATGTRTGGATGTGACTTTGGTAACTAGCCCCATGCACGTGGAAAGATATTACATGCCTCATGGAGAGGACTTTATCTGAGGAATGAGAAGAAATAACTCTTGAGAAATGAGGTACTTCCAGGAATAGATTTAAAAAGTAATAACAAAATAGAATAATTGTGCATATTTAAAGGAAGCAGGTCAAATGTAGTGGTGCACATCTTTAATACCAGYACTCTGGAGGCTGAGACAGGGGTATTGAAATTTTGAGTGTGTAGGCAGCATAGTGAGTTCAAGAACAGCCTGGGATGTATCATTAACATTATGTCTCAAAACAAAACTATGATTAAAAAAATTCCAAATAATCATAAAATTAGACAACTTTAAAATGTAGACATCAAATCCGATTTAAAGAGTTTTACGAGTTGACTGGACTTAATGGGTGGACTGGGTTCAKCATAGTGAGCAGGTTAGACTGTATCTAATAGTACTCATGGACCATTTCAACCTCTCAGTCTTACCTGTTATTCAAGCCTCAGAAGAGACGGGCTAGTTCTAGAAAGGCACCTACCTGCTATATGGATGAGCAAAAGCCATAGTCTCATTAGTCACGCAGAGTGTGTCTCCTTTTACTCTCTTCTTGTGTGTGTATATGTGTTTGTGTGTGTGTGTGTGTGTGTGTGTGTATACAAGTGCATGTACATATTATGAGTGCACTGTGGCATTCACTGAAACTCTTTTTTATGCATTTTTTAAACCTACAGGAATAGAGAGGTGTTTCTTTTCCCATGTAAGTACTAATGTGGTCCAGACCTGCCTAACTTCTAAAATCAAATTAGAGTAGGTGTGTTCAGCATGATATGGTCATAGATAAAAGTTGTTTTCTGAAAACTGCACTTGAACTCAGTATGTGTGGGGTCTGAGTTCAATACCAACTACCCATTTTGCCAAATAAAAAGCCCTTTTTGCTGYGGCTGTAGTTCAATAGGTGAACACTTAACTAGTATACATAAGAGCTGGGGTCTGACACCAAACATTTCCTGTAATCCTAGCATTTAGGAAGTAGAGGCAGATGATTACTAGTTCTAGACCAGTCAAGGCTAAACAGCAAGACCATAGGGACGAACCAAACCAAATGTAATAAAAAAATTCAGTCCAGTGTTCTTCTCAAAATTTGGAAAAAACACTTTTAAACTCTCAAACTAAAAACTAATATGATCCTAATAGGACTCCAGAAACATCACATTAAAGCCTAGACATCTATAAATTATAGAGCATCATATTTTTGTGATGCAATGTCTAACAACATTGAAAGTAAACACCAAAACTTTTCTCCGTACATGCCAAGAGTTTCATGACAAGTTTAGATGGTATAAGATATTTATAGAAAATCCAAAACATACATCCAACATGCCAAAAAAAAAAGGATGTTATGCAAACATCTAAGAATTAAGACCACACTGTAAATGCTTAGAGCAAGCAACACAATAAAGTGTTGAAAACAGGAAAACTTTACTTAAAATTATTTTGGAGCAGTAAAATGAGAAAGAAAAGGGCAAGACCCATGTCTGGAAAATATCAAAAGAAAAACCAAATAGAAGATTCTGAGTCAGAAATGAAATAGTAAGCCATCCTATTTAGATCACTAAAGTCATCTAAATTCGCTCTGTGGTGGCACAAGCTTGATTGTAATCTCAAGGACCAGAATAAAGAGAGCAAACTTGAGAGGAAAGAAAGACTTAGAAAAACACCTTTATCTAACCTTTATTTTCCCTCAAAATCTTGTTAGCATCTTCTAGGGCATAAAGACAAACATCGGTGGGCATGACAGGACCTCTGCACTCATGAGCTCACAGCAGCTGTGGTTGCCTACACAAACCTGCAGAAGATCAAGACACTGAACACTCCTCATGGAGTGAGAAGGAGCTTCTAAGYCCCGTCTCTTAGCTGGATAGCTGTTGGCATTTGATAGTTTATAGGAAAGGAAGAGTCAATCTTCTTTAAGGCTATGACCCCTAATAGGGTGTGGATGGCCCTACATCCTACACAAATTGGAGGAGATGGCGGAGGGAATGGATCTGGGAGGAATTAAGATGAGGCAAGGGAGGAGGCAAATATTGTAAGAATACATTGTATGAAATTTTCAAAGAGTGAATTAAAATATGCCAAAACACCTACCTGATTGCGGTTGTGAAATGCGAGACTTCAAAGATTCAAATTCATTTATGAAATCAAAATATTATCCGTTTCCAAAAGGTTTCTGAATTATGGGAACAGCAGTATTTCATTTACYTCTTAGAGTCAAGCAGAAATCGGTAGAGTTAATGGGAGCAGGTTAACCTTGGGATATTGCTAGCATGTGTGCAGGCATATAGCAAATGCACATGTATATACTAATATGGGTTCCTACTCCCTAAGTCACAAGTGAGTATGGTTTCCATGTAGGAGGCTGTGAGAGGCAATTTACTGGGGGCAGACAKAGAGCCGTGGGATTTCCAAGCCCAGACGAAGGGGTGTGGGAAAAGGTGTCAGGCTTCCCTGAACCATCCAGGAAGTCTTTGTGAGGCAGACAACTTAAGGGATATTAAAATGTCTACAGATGTGTAAACCTACTCATTTCAAGCATATATTTATCCCCGAAATTGAACCCATGTGTGTCGAGTCACTGACTATTTATTTCAAAGGGAAGCAGGCCTGAACAATTCTGCTCCATCCAGGTCTCTTTGTAGCAGGCCGAGGCTCTGCGTTAAAGATAAGGACTTTACCCGGGCAGATGCAGCAGTCATCAGAAGCTAATTTGCTGGGATATTCACATATGCAAATCATGTCACAATGCTGAACCACAACCACGTAATGACTGGAAAATGTTACACTCATAAATCATAGCGCGGCGATCATCAAAATTTCCACTCAGTCAGGACAAATTCAACAGCATTTATGTCTCTCCAGCTTTTAGCCCATAAAAACTCAGTGTTTTTTTGGAGAGTGTGTTACACTGGTGATCTTGAAACTCCCAAGTCTGGTATAATGAGTCCTCAAGTGCGTTATAACTTACCAGTAATTACATTTCAACGTATCGGCTTTCAGCAGTTAGTGTTTTATTCATAAACATTTAAACATCGAATTAGGCATAAAAATAAGAATGTTGGCAACAACCCGCCTTAATTTCATTAACTATTAGGTAAACTTAGTATTTCTTCTTCAAATAATTCTTGGTTTTGAATGCTAAAGATGTAATGAACTTCATGGTTCATAGCATCTGACATTGCTTAATTAATGGGTGCATTTATAGTACATAGGCCTTGGTAATTGATTTATATGCATGATTTGCACATACAGCTGTTAGTTCCTGTAGGAAAGTCATAATTCAAATGTGTGCACACTTTGCAGATATGGAAGAAAGAAAAAAAATTTGAACTTGACAACTTCCCCCAAAACATGATAGCAAATTAATAGCTTAGAAACAGACCTTCAGGGTGAGGCATTAAAGTTATATAGTTTGGAATTTTAACAAYGCATACATTTCAAGAGATATTGAGAATAGGCTTTGGTTTCTCTTCATATCTTTACCTGCTTWAGAAATAATTTGTTTGCACACTCTTTCTTCTAGCCTGTATGCCGGGAGGAAAAGATGGCTTCGTTATCTATTACAGAGTTGATTTCATTCATACTCGTCAAAAATCACAACAAAATTACCTTACCTAAATCGCTCTTCCCTTCATGTAGATCAGATGATTATAGAAGCACTTATATGTACTATTTCCTTCATCTGAGTGGCCTGTTCATTCATAACATTTCAGATATGATAAGGACCCCTTCCTAGAAGTAATGATAGATTGTCATTTGAATTTTTCTAGCTTATTTCCCAAGTGATCAATACTGTTAACTTAGGAAGAAGATGCTCTTAAATGAGGGTGCTGCTTAAAAGGGTAAGCACAGAGAAACTCATGGACCCTTGAGTAGAAGTGGCCACCCCTTCTGCAAGAATGCATGTGAAAACACTATGAGCACCGATTCTTTGTTTCTGCCCTGGGACCCAGGAAGCAGCCCTGTTTCTGTGCTTGGGGTCTTGGCATAAGTATTCCACGTGGAGGACACATCTTTGATGGGCAAGTATGAGATTTCTGTTTTTCTATCTTGRACAATGGACTAATTGTGGAATCTACCAATGCGAAGGACAGGATAAAAACTGAAGAGCAACAGCATATGGGGCAAATGACTCCTATAGCATTTAATACTAGGGCCAAGAAAGGCAGAAATTTCAGGTGTGTTCTGGGCTGTGGCCCTATACTGCACCTGATGCCTCTTTCTCCCACTTACTGTGCTGTTTGCCAGAGTTATTTAGCGCCTTCCCAATGTCATTGATGACCCCTCTGCCCCTCTGTTAGATGATAGAGGTATTCAGTGAAGCTTTCTGGGAAAACACTGGCAAACACATAAGGCTGCTATCAAAGTGCTTGATTGGCACAGGGCCATTCACAAGCCAGGCACCTTGATGCCTTCTACACTGCTGGTTATGTTCCCTGGAGCTCTCAAGCGCGCCCTAGCTTTGCAAGGCCTATGGGTCTCCACCTGCTTCTCTAATATTTCCATTCATCAGCGGATGGGCAGGTTCGAATTTTTCCAGTGCTTGATCCATGCATGTATGTGTATCTGTGTGTGTGTATGTGTGTGTGTGTGTGTGTGTGTATGCACACTTGAAAGACATTTACGATCATGTCTGTACTGGTCAAGGAAGATAGGCTGACAAATGCAAATCTATCTGATTTGGGTATTTGTTGATGTTACTTTACCTCTTTCCAAGGCTACATGATAATTTACTCTTTGAAGATCTAGAAATAATAACACCTTTTGGTGGATTAATTGCATTACTGCAACAAGGCATTCCATTTGAGAGATGCATGCTTCAGCCTGAGAGGTATAACAATCCGTGCTCCTGTGTGTGTCTCTGTGTGTGTGTGTTTGTATGTATGTGTGTATGTGTATACTACATGCATGCATGTGAGTACATGTGTATGTGCCAGCATATTTACTTCTGCATACTTCTGTGAAGGCCCTAGGTAATCTTCCATTGCCCTCCTATATTCCTCTTCATTTATTTTTTTAACACAGCTATCTTGCTTCACTTGTAGCTCATCGACTGCTGCCAGTGAGCCCCCAGCATCTGCTTGTGTCTGCCAAAACCCAACACGGAGTTACAAGCATGTGCTACTGTGTCTGGCTTGTAAGAGGATGTTCAAGATCCGAACGTGGGTCTTCATGCTTGGGCAGCAAGCAGTTAACCCACTGAGCCCTCTCGGCAGCTCCTTKGCACACTATTCAATAGTCACGTTCCATCATGCGATATGATGAAATAAGGCAAGTAAAGAGAAACACGGTGGTTTCATCTAATTGTCTTCAGAACTCTGGTGTCCACAGATACTCTCTATCCATGAGATGATCCAATCTTCCTCATTGACTTCCATGTCTCCAATCCAGCACCATCAGAACTGCAGATAACCAGTGGCAATGAAATCCACCCATGTTTTCTTTGGAAGGCACACTGTCCTCACACCCAAGAATTTGGGTTCAGTTTGAGTTTTATACTGAATTCTAAATGCTTTCCTCTTTCATCCTTAGTAATGTGTACGAAGTGCTTGGTAATAATAGTATACACTTCAAATTAAGGTGTTCAATGGACTTTAAAGACCAGAAATATGAGACTTTTTAAGTCCTGCTATAGAACAATACAAAAATTTAACACCAGGTCAATGTTCCAGGATCCATTAGCTGACAATTATTTATGCAGGTCAGCCACAAAAAAGGTTAATCTTTGCACATAGCCTGGAGTTATTATTGGGTGTGTTGGGAAAATATGAAGAMCAACTGTTTCTCTTTACCTGTAAGATAAGTTCCACTTTAATCTCATTTGAGTCTCAAAAAAAAATTTCTCATTACCCATGGTAAACATGTTGATGTTTTCCCTTTTCTGTGATAATTAAAGTAAAAGGGATAAAGTCAATAGGATTGGTACATACATTTAGATCCTTTACTTTCTGGATTTATGATTTTTTCCTAAGCCACCTCTATATCACCAATCATACTGCTAAGAAATCTTTCACCACAAGTATGTGTAAATGTTCATCTCTAGCTGCTTAAGATAGAATTTACAATTCTCCTTTTTAATTAACAAATATAAGAATTGGAGGTATCACTATGATTCTAAATTGTCCCATGATTCTATRAATTTAGATTTTAAAAAATAATATAATAGAGAACCTATGGTATTTATAGCACACAAGCATAAGTACTCAGCCCAACCAATTCTGCTATAAATTCATTTTCCCTTTCTTCCTTTTAAACATGTTAATTGAATACTTGCACTATAGAATCCAGTATCTGACACTTGGAAGAAAGAATAACACAAACATCTTGAGATAGCTCTAYGGAAACTTCCCTCAAGGTAGTAAGTAACTAAAGATTCAGCAGAAATCTGGAAGAAATCAGGGAGGGTCCATATTAGACAGATATCACCCATTTTACAACTCCAACAAGTTATTAATTTGAATTTCTCTAAGTTGGGCATTATAACTGTTAATCATCATGCCTGTTTCTTTTTTATCTTTTTTTAAGATTTATTTATTTTCTGTATATGAGTACACTGTCCCTGTCTTCAGACACACCAGAAGAGGGCATCAGATCCTGTTACAGATGGATGTGAGCCACCATGTGGTTGCTGGGAATTGAATTCAGGACCTCTGGAAGAGCAGTCAGGGCTCTTAACTGCTGAGCTATCTCTCCAGCCCCCGCTTATTTCTTAGTAAGTGTTGACTTAAATATTAAATGAGCCACATGTAGAAATTTGGGAGCTAAAAGCAAGCATGCAATATAAAACACCCAGGCCAGCCATGAAGATTCCATGGGTTAAAAATGTTTTAAGGAAAAGAGTTATATTGTGGTTTTTTTCTTTACACTTTCAAATACTTCAAATAGCACTGTAATTAGATGTAAAGATGACAATGAAAGAGCTAACATTTTTTTGAGTCCTCCCTATGTTCTCAGACCTGTGTTGGCTGCTTCAGTGTGAAAGTACTTCAGTACCACAGTGCCCTGTGGCTTTCCTATTCAAACCCTCATAGCACTGGCAGTGATGATGGACTCACAAGCATGATCACCACCAACCGTTCCATATGTGTGTGTGTTCTGCCTTCTCTCTCTACACTTTGCTTCCATCTGAAGGTTTTGTGTCCCTCTGTCCCCATGAATATACAGACTCCTCCCATAGATATACAGACTCCTCCCATGAATATACAGACTCCTCCCTCCTTTTTACTCATCATTTTCCTTCTCCATTCTTCCTTCCCTTATTATTACCCATCCTTCCTTCTTTCAACAAGTATTGAC
>BDUI01032296.1:3507-13613 GCA_002335545.1 Apodemus speciosus | reverse complement strand
GAAAAGACCAAGCCTATAAATACTAGGTATAGAGGAAGGAAAAGAAACCTAAGTCAAAAGCACGGAAAATATTTCTTAAACAAATCCATAGAAAAAAATTTCCCCCATCTAAAGAAACAAATACTCATCAAGGCATAATAAGCATGCAGAACACCAATAAGCTGCAACAGAAAAGACATTATCCAGGACACATAATCATCAGAACACTAAATGTACAGAACAAAGAAAGGACACTAAAACCTGCAAAGAAAATAAGCCAGGTTGCATATCAAGGTGGGCCCACTGGAATAACACCTGACTTACCAATGGAGACTCTGAAAGACAGAAGGAGAGATGGATCTGAGAGGAGTTGTGGGAAGGGAAAAGAATATGATCAAAATGTATTGTATGAAAAAATCATAAAATTTCAAAGAAAGTAAATATTAAGTGTTTAAACTATACGCACCCAGGTAACTAGGTGAGGTGATGGATATGCTAATTAACTTGGTTGCAGCACTCATTTCACCATATAGACATATGTCAAAACATCATGGTGCACACCTTGAATAACCTAACTTTATCAGCCATGCCCCAATAAGGCTGAAAAGTACAGAGAACGAAAGTGGAGTTAGGTAAGTTGCCAATGCTATTACAAATGGCAGGACAATTGCTAAGAAAATTTCAAAACATATCATTGATACCTAAGAAAGGATAAACTAAGAAAATAGAACTAAAAATGTTTAATTAAAATCACAAAATGTATAACAATTATAAAAGAGAACGGTAATGGGAAAGCCAGCAACAAATAGAAAACAGTAGCCTGTAAGGTAGACAGTGTATTTTCTAACCACGCGGATAATCATTCAGATACACAATTAACAGACTCAGAAGGAAAAAAGACAACATCTCAAATACATGCTGTCTATAATAAACTGCTTTAAATGTGAAGACACCTTCAGAGTACAAGGAGAGTACAGAGAAGACAGACATGCTGATGTCGACCGACCATAAGAACCCTGAACAGCAGTATTGATTTCAGGCAGCATAGACTGTAAAGCAAGGGAAATTCTCAGAGACAAAGAGGTCTGTTCAGAATGATAAAATAACATTCTCTAAAAATACACAATCTCCGTTGTGTGTGTGGCTAATAGCAGAGGATCAATATATGAGAAGAAATCTGTTTTTTTAAAAGTGAGGACAAAAAGACAAATATAAATATTTGATATATTAAATATCAATATAATATCAAATATAAATATATGATAAAGAGTTCAACTCCACAGGCTGAAAATCAGCAAACATAGTTAAACTCAATAGCATCCATCAGCTGGAGCTAACTGACATCTATTACCCTTCACTCAACAGTAGAATCCACATTCTCCCACAACTTACATGGAATTGTCACCAGAGCATGCTCTATACCAGGACACGGCACTAGGCAAGTTTAAAGAGCAGGGAATCATAGCTGATGCTCTCAGATCAATGCAAGCTAGAAACCAGTGACAGAAATAATTAGTAAGCACCAAAATGCTTAGTGATTAAGCATGGCACTTCTAAATATCACAGATGGGTGAAGAAATGACAAATCTAAAAATACTCAGAACTAATAAAAATACTGCAGTTAGGCTGAAATTTATGGCATTGACTGGATAACTGTGGGGGGGGTACAAAATCTCTAAAACTAACAGTCTGTGCTTCCACCTTAGGATCAGGACAAAGAAGAGCTTGTTAAACAGAGCAAGCCACAACAAAGGAGGACCCAAAGGAAAACTGAGTTCATTTTCTGTGTGGAAAACCAGAAAACAATCAAACAAACAAGTAAATCTTGGAGCAGACGTGAGTGATGTCACAAACAGGAGACGGGAAGAGAAACTGAAGTCAATCACATTAAAAGATGCTTCTTGAAGAAGATCAACAGAATTGGTGGGTTCTACTTAGACTCATTAAGAGGGCATGGCAAGTGTTATTAGTGTCAGAAATGACAGAGAAGCATCACTAAAGATCCCTTGAACATTAAGATTTTTCCCAAAGAGGCGGCCTCTCTTGTGAGAAGACCATACCTAGATCAAGTATGTGTGGCTGTGCTTTCTTAAGCATCCTGGGCTACAGAGTGAATTCTAGGCCAACCTGGGCTTCAGTSTCAGATCCTGTCTGAAGTAAAAAAAAAAAAAAAAAAAAAAAAAAAAAAAAAAAAAAAAAAAAATTAACAAAAGGGAGGGAGGGAGGAAAGGAGGGAGGAGCGGAAGGGGTATGGAGATTTAAAACACTCAGTGGCTAGCAGGTTGAGGCAGGAGCTGGACAGACACAGCGCAGAGGAGTTTCAGGCATGAGCCTTTCTGTATAACTTAGTGGGAGGTACGTGTTATCATACGTACATCCAAACCATAGAAGATGCACCTCACAGAACCTGCTGGTGACTGCTGTAGCAGCGCAGGTTTAGTTGTAAAGAACAAAACACTCCTTTTGGAAAGAGGCTGGCAGTGATGAGACTATCCTGCCCAGCAGAGTAGAGGCTGAACTTTCCTTTCCGCTGAATTTTGCTCTAAGCCCAAACTGCCCTAGAATGTAGGGTCTACTTGAAAAGAAGAAGTATATCTTTAAGATAACGCTTTGTCTCGTTAGCCAAACTGTTGTATTGTTCACCTCCTTGCCTTTAAAGTGTTTGAACCTGGGTTTTCCTATAAAAAGCCTGCTGTCAGGACAGACGGATGACACGATGAGGCTTCCGAGTCCTTTTTGTGGTCCTGAACATTCAGTCTTGGGATACACGCTCAATAAACTATTCTTGTTTAACTGAGATTGGTATTCCTAAGGTGTATGTGGTGGTTCCTAAACCCTAATACCTATATTGAATGTTTCAGAGAAATGTAAGAATAAGCAAACATAGATATGGCTAAGGTACTTATTAAGGCATAATTATTTTGCTCATTTTACTTTTAATGTTCAAAAAATCCTAATCAAGCTTTTTAAAATTATGTTAATGCAYTGGATAATTAGCATTTTAAGAAAAAATGTTACTAGAAATTTTTCTTAATTTTAAACATCTCACAAATATAACTAAATTAATTTTCTATTCAATACTAAACACATTTTTAAATGTCAGCTTTTTCACATTTACCCTGCCAACAAGGATAATTACTCTAATTTCTTCATGGGTGGTTGCTAGTAGCAACCATAGATCTCTGTCTCCCTGTTCACCTCTGATATAGAATCTAACTTCTTCCACCTGTACCCTTCTTACTTAGAAGTAGAAGAGAACATTTCCAGATCCTTCTAGGAAGCCTCCCCCCTTCCCCGCCCTGCCACTTTGTCAAGATATAGATGATCTGATCTTAATTCTACCACTGGCAAGAATGATGGAATTAAAATTTAACAGGGAGGACTTCCTGAGGCTTCAGATACATGGGTAGGAATAAAGACAGATATCTAACAAAACCATAAAAAGTGATGGGTGCCGGTTCGCTACAAAGCATGCATGTACACCGTCTTGTGCATATTATTACTAAATTCTACTCATAAAAGTAGAAATTTATACATTAACTTATGAATTTTATAAAATAATTGTTGCATTTCCACCTTCATGTCCCCATGAGACTTGCTCCATCTTGATGGTTAAACTACCGGAGCATCGCTGTTGTCTGCTACGGACACTATGACTCAGTCGGGACTGGGACACAGTCCCCAGGCCTTTGCTAAATCTGTACATGTTGTTTGATGACGCTCCCTCGTGTGGTCAAAGGAAAGCACGTCCAACATCAGTAGGAGGTACAGTTCAGTTCTTTATAGGGTTGCTTACTTTTTTTTTTTAAGGGTTTTTATATGTTGTTAGAAAGGATCATTGATGTTATAAACTAAAACTACGTTGATCTTTTTATTGTGTCAATTTTGAGTTCTGCGTTTCATTTGGAATTTTAGTACTTGTCATCTTGTGCTTGGAGCATTCGAGACCATTCCATGATGTATCTTTCTCTTCCTGGCATTTTGTTTGTTCTGACGTCTACTCACCCTGCAAGAACATTGCCACTCCAGTCATCCTTGAACATGTCCTTGCAYGACAGTTATTCTTCTGATCTCTCAGTGTTAACTCATTCATAGATCATATGTTTTAAGTAAGTGTCTCAGAGTAGTGTTAGGTTGGGCCATTTGTTGAAGATGGTTTTTTTTCTCCAGGTTACATTTTTGGCATCTTTGTTAAGTATTAAGTGGCCGATGTTGTGTGTATTCGTCTTGGGCCTTCAGTTTTATTCTGTTGGTCTACATGATGATTTTGTGTCCGTCTCACATTATCTTTATTACTATGGCTCTGTAATGTATCTTAAGATCTGAAATGGTGATCCCTCCAGCATCGTTCCTTTTTGATCAGGATTGTTTTGTCCCTCCTGGATCTTTTGTAGTTCCATGTGAATTTTAGGATAGTTTTTTTCTATTTCTGTAATGAATGAAATAGGGATTTTGATTCAGATTTCATTGAATCTGTAAATAATTTTTGGTAAAATGATCATTTTCATAATATTATATCTACCAGTCCATGAGCATAGGATGTCTTACATTTTCTAGTGTCTTTCTCTACCATTCTTCGGAGGTTTAAAGTTTTCATTCGGGAGGTCCTTCACTTCCTTCATTAGGTTTGTTTATAGATATTTTTTTTCTTTGAGGCTTCTGTTAATAGGAGTGTGACCATGACTCCATTCTCTGTACATTTTTTTGGTTGATGTATAGAAAAGCTATTGGTTTGTGAAAGTTGATTCTCTATCTTGTCACATTACTGAATTTGGTTAGCATTTCTAGAATTTTTCTGGTAGACTTTTGAGGATCACTAATGTATAGGATCATGGTATCTGCAAATAGGAATAGTTTAATTTATTTTCCTATTTATAGTCCTTGAATTTCCCTTTCTTGCCTTACTTAGGTTGTCCTGATAGTGGTCATCCCTGGTTTATTCTTGACTTTGATGGGATTACTTTGAACGTTTTCCATTTAGGATGGTGTAGGCTGTTTTTCTTGTATATAACTTTCATCATGTCCAGGTTATGTTCTCTTTAGCCCTTCATCTTCTAGAACAATTATCATGAAGATCTGTTTGATTTTGTCAAACACTTTTTCTGCATTTATGGAGATGATAATGCTTTTAAGTCCATTTATGTGATTTATTAAGTGTATTGTCTTGTATATGTTAAACCATCTTTACATTTCAAAGTTAAAGCCTACTTCATCACAGTGTGCAATATTTTTATGTATTCTCTTTGCAAGTGTTTTGTTGAGCATTTTTGAATCTATATTCATCAGGGATATTGGCCTGTAGCTTTTGTTGTGCCTTTACCTGGTTTGGATATTACAGTTGATACTAGCTTTGTAGAAATTACCCCCTCTGATTTTATAGAAATTGCCCCACCCATCTCTATGTGTCTCTCTGTCTCTTTCTTTCAAGGAACGGTTGTAAATCTTCTTTGAAAATCTGGTAGAATTCTGTTGTGAATCCAACTGGCCCTGGACATTATTTTAGCTGGAAGGTGTTTTTTATTATCATTACTTCTCCTCATTTGTTATGTGTCTGTTCAGACTGTTGAGTTCTGATTTAATTTTGATTGTTTGACTGAATCTAGAAAGTCATTAATTTCTTTTCGATTTCCAGTTTAATGGAGGACAGGGTTTTAAAATATTTTCCTATAATATTCAGATTTCCCTTAGTGTTTGTAATGTTTCCTTGTTCGTTTCTGATTCTGTTAACTTGGATCATCTCTTTCTCTTGGTTAGCCAGGCTAAGGGTCTGTCAGGTTTTTTTTTTTGTTGTTGTTGTTGTTTGTTTGTTTGTTTTTGTTTTGTTTTTGTCTTCTCAAAGCATTAGCTCAACAGATTCACTGATATTTTTTGTATTGTTTTGTTTCTATTTTGCCACACCGACCCCAGTAGAATCTGTGTGACAAGTTCCACAGACTGAGGCATTTAGACTTCAAAAGAAGGAGGTCTCCTGGAACCAGTAGTGGAACTCTCAGCCGGAGCAAACATATTAAGCCGTAGTTCTCAAGGCAATTTTTCTGTTTTGTTCTCTTTCATTCCTTTTCTTAGTTACAGGTTCCTGGTATCCTAGACCATGTCTTAAGCAAAAATAATGGGTACACAACCATCCGTAGAGATAGGTCATTAACATGACCTATCTCCAGGGAAACCAATGCTTTACTTTTCAAATCATTTACAAAATTATTATGATTGATAAAATCTTTCCCAACAATAAAATTTCATATGGCTACACATGTGTCATCGGAGATGGGTTTCGGTATATGGAAAAGAAAGCCTTAATTAGAAAGAATTAAAATAGTTTAAATTTATGTGTTGAAGATTTTTTTTAAAAGGCATTAGATGTTAAATAATAATTAACCATATGGGGGCTGGAAAGTTAGCTCAGCAATTAAGAGCACTGACCATAAAGATTTATTAACCTGTTCTTGGGAATATGCCCCTAGCCTTGGATGACCACCATGTTAAATACATCCCTTTAGAATTGTTATATTTTTGATGATTTATATTATTAATAGTGATGTTACCTGTTCTGTTTGTGAGTCACTGAACATGTAGTTTCAGAGTTGCAATGCTCAGATGATTTTTACATTACTGTGCCAAATGATATTTGTTGGTATTAGTGACTGTTTCACTGGATACGGTTTCTAAGAGTTGTTATGTTTGGTTTTTAATGTATAAAATCTCCTGCTTGGGGGCTGCAAAAATACACTCAGATTAACACTGCCTCTGTGTTTGTTTCTGTTTGTCACCAACGAATCCTTACCCACCTGGACTTCGAGGACACTCATCCCAGGGACCCCATACTGGACTGGGGTGGTCTGTGACACTATTTCACTGATATCTACTCTGATTTTTTATTATTTCTTGTCAGTAACTGGGTTTGGATTTGGTTTATTCTTGTTTCTCCAACTGTTTGAGTTATATTAATAAGCCATTATTTGTGCTCTTTCTAATTTTTTAAGTATACTCCCTTGGAGTTATAAATTTCCTTCCYAGGACTGCTTTCAACATGTCTCGGAAGTTTTGGCATGTCTTCATTTTCATGTAACTCCAGGAAATTTTTTATTTCCTGATTTTTCTCATTTCTCATTCAGTAATGAGTTAATATTCATGAGTTTGCATATTTACTAGAGGTTTGTTGACTGTCAGTTTTAAGCTGTATTACATTGTATGAGATAGGATCCAAGGAGTGATTTTAATCTCTGAATTTGTAAAGATTTGCTTTGTGTTCCAGGATGTGGCCTTTTTCAGAAAAGTTTCCATATGCTGCTGAGTGTGCATTCTTTGATGTTTGGATGGGGCATCCTGTACATATCTGTGAAGTGCATTTGATATGTGGTGTCAATTAATTCTGTTGTTTCTCTGTTTATTTTTACCCAGATCACTTGTCTACTGGAGAAAGTGGCATACTGAAATCACCTACTATTAATGGATTGATGTGAATCTGTCTCCTTAAATCCAGTAGTACTTTAAAAAATGCTATTGGGCACCCCTGAGATTGGTGCATATATGTCTTCTTGGTTAACTGTTCCCTTCATTAGAATGAAGTGCCTCACTTAATCTCTTCTGAGCAGTTTTTTTTTTTTGTTTTTTGTTTGTTTGTTTGTTTGTTTGGGTTTTCGAGACAGGGTTTCTCTGTGTAGTCCTGGCTGTCCTGGAACTCACTCTGTAGAGCAGGCTGGCCTTGAACTCAAAAATCCGCCTGCCTCTGCCTCCCAAGTGCTGGGATTACAGGCGTGTGCCACCATGCCCGGCTCTTCTGATCAGTTTTAGTTTGAAGTCTTTTTTCGTCATATTTTAATAAAGTAACAATGTCCTTTTGCTTCCTGGTGTCATTTAATTGGAGTATTTTCTATCCTTTTATTCTAAGGTGGTGCTTATCTTTAAAGCTAAAAGGTGAATTTTTTTTATATAGACAATATATAGATGGATTTTGTTTTTTGATCTATCCAATCAGTCTGTGGTTTTGTTTTCTTTTTATTTGAGAATTTGAGGTTACTGATGTTTTAAATGATTATTGTTAATTGTGGCCATTATATTGATTTTTTCATGTTGTGTTCTCAGTGCTTTTTGTGTTTTAATAATTGTTTCATATTTCTTTCCATAGTCTCTCTGGTGTACTCATTCCTCTCTTAAGCCTGAAATACTGTTTCCTATATTGTCTGTAGGGTTAGTGTATTAGATATATCTTTTAAAAAGCTGAATAGTTTATTTATCGTTTAATTATGGCAGACAGCTTTGCTAGGTATATTACTCTAGGTTGGTAGTCATAGTTTTTTAGGACTTGGGATGCATTGCTCCAGGTTCTTCTGACTTTGAGTTTCCACTGAGAAATCAGGTATTATTCTGATGAGTTTTTCTTTAGATGCGGCTTTTCTTCTCTCAAAGCTTTCAATACACTTTTCATGTTATGTAAATTTAATGCTTAAATATAATATGTTGTGGGGAACTTCTTTTTTGTCTTGTGTATTTGGTGTCTGGGTGCTTCTGGTGTTTGTATGAGCATCTTTCCTTGACTTGGGGACGTTTTCTTCTATGATGTTGGTGAAGATCTGATCTAAGCCATTGACTTAGGATTATTCTCTCTTGTCTATGCCTATAATTCAAAGGTTTGGCTTTTCATGGTGTCCCGTTTCCTGTGTTCTCCTTGTCTGCCTTGCTTTTGTTTGTTTAGTTTTTGTGAAGTATGCATACTCCTTGATTATTTGGGCTTAATCCTCTACTTTATTTTCAAGTCCTGATATTCTATCTTCTGCTTGGTTCATTCTACATGTATGGCTTTTCTTTGGGCTTTTTAGTTAAAATTAAGTTACTGGGTTTTTCAATTCCATCTTCCTTTCAGCTTGAGTCCTCATCAATGAATCTGTTTCCTCATTGAATTCCATTCTCAATTCTCCTGGATTGTCGCCGCTCTGTCCATCAGCTGTGTGTTTGTATTTTCTTGAGTATCACTCAGAATTTTATTCTCCTTAAGTTCTTTCTCTTTAATGTTATATCTTCTTTAAACTCCTTAGATTATTTGATAAAGTTTATGATTTTTGTTCTTTTAAGTTGTGTATCCTACAGTTCATCTAGGAAATTTTCATTGCCACACATTTCTACAGATCTGGCAGGTTATGAAGAGAAGATATTGGATCTTTCATATTGTTGGTATTTCTGCGATGGGATTTGGACATGTGGGTTTCTTTGGTTACTTGTATATCTGATATGGACAGAGCAGGATGGGGCAGATGAGAGGGTATGGGGGGTTGTAGTTATTGGAAGTGGGTTGAGTGTAACAAGTCAGTGGACCAAGGGGACTGCGGTGATGTATGGGATGTCCCTCCTCATTCAAGCTAGGGGTGTGGAGATAGATATGGCTGAGTACAAAGGCTGGATGTGGTGTGGGAGGGGCCTTTGAGTTAGAAGATAGATAGGAATGGGAAGCCTAGAGGTCAGTTGCAGGGCAGGCAGAGAAGGCCTGACTAAGCTGAGACACTCAACGTGGGACCCGGGCTGGATCTGGTAGGTTGGGGAGAAGGTGTGAATGGAGAAGAACAGGGAGACTCACTGGACTAGAAGGATGTGGGAGATCTGTCTGAGTGGAGAGGTTAGATGAAGTGCCTGTGAATATGATTTTAACAAAGGCAAGTATTTGGTAATTAAAATTTTATCCAAATCCAAATAACAAATACATGTATGTATATACATGTGAATATATTTTAATCTTTCTGAAATTAAAGTAGTGGAAGTCGTAGCATAATACATCTAATAATATTGATAAGGGTTGTTCCAGTCAATTGGTCAATTAATTAAGTTTCTCACAATTATAAATCATGCTTGCTCCAGTTCTACAAGGACCCCACCACAGTCTTTGGGATGGAGGAAAATCACGGGTTTCCCATGTGCTCCTATTTTGGCCTCATCACTCAGACTACGGATCTTCTTTTTCTTCAGATCCATCACAGCTGCATTTATGTTGTCCACCTGGGAAAAGGAGAAAAATATGGGTGCACCTGAGATCTGAGAAAAATACTGAACGCTACTGTATGGCTTCAGCTTGCGCCATCCATTTCCTCTGCCTTTAGACAGGACTATTTTTTTTTTTTTTTTTTTTTTTTTTTTTTTTT
>BDUI01032290.1:0-21515 GCA_002335545.1 Apodemus speciosus | reverse complement strand
ACATTTAAATTCTATTTATTAGCAATGCACATCTGATTTATCTTCCTTGTAAACACAAGTTAGCTGAAATCAGGAAGTCATAAACATACAAATTATTTCTTGAGGTTTTGATCTTAAAATTATTCAGTTAAAAGTAGAGGTTTGTTTGGCAGCTCTGCTTCAAAAACTAAAAGTAGGTCAATGCACTTCAGTTTCTTTTAAAATAATCCAGATTAGTAAAATGTACATAACAATATATGCTATTCCAACCAYAACTGGCTACTTTAAACTCCCAATTAGTAACTATACACATGTATAAAATTAATGATTAATAACTTGTGGGTACCTCTACTTAGGACCTACCTCACATGTAAAGCTTATATTAATACCTCAGAAATCACACCTTCAAGTGATTTCCTCTGTGTGTGTAGACTGYAGAAAATAAATGCTATTGTTTTAAAAGGAAAATTATTTTTCAAAGATATCAGAATAATTACATGATATTTATTCGATGCACTAGTTGAAACTAGTTCAACACAATACTGCACAGTTTGTCCTAACTTTTGAATATTTTGTAAATAATAGTGAATATGATATCAGTAGATAATTGGAAAATAAGAGAATTTCCTCATTCAATGTAACTTATTTTGTTTGTTTAGGACCTCTGCATATATTTGAAAATAAAACTGTAGCATATAAAATTCGGACTGAAAATGTAGATCAGCTGGTAAAACGCTCACAAGGTGAGACTAAAGACCTGAGTTCGAAACCCACAGCCCCTTAAAGCCAGGTAGAGTAATGCATGTCTAAAATCCCAGTTCTAAGGAAATATAAGCAGCAGAGCAAAGAAAATGGCTGGAAGATCATGAACTAACTGGGCAAACATAGAGCTAAGAAGCGAAGATTCCTTGTGTTAAACAAGCAAGGTGCATGGAGTAGAACCAACACCTGCTACTGTCCCCTTAATCTACACAAGCCAGCCATAGAACATCACACTTATACTCATATACACCAACATGTACAGGATAAACATACACATACTCACACACATTTCACACAGAAAAAAAAACATTAAACAATCGGACTCAGGTTTTGATGTTATGAACTGATATGTGTAATTGACAAAGAGATAAGTGTTCATTATGATTCAAAGGCAAAAGGTAAGATGGTGACACTATGTTTCTGTTGCTCTTCATAGTATACATTTTCTCTGACTTTATCTTCAGGTTAATGTCATAAATTTTGCTACACTAATCAAACAGCATGTTGGAGGGTCATCCCCCTCTAAAGCAAATCAATGCTAGAGGCTTACTTTCTCCTTCAAAACTGGCAAAACGTGATCTTCTTTATTGCATATATTGAAAGGCAGAGTTTTCCCTTTAAAATTAAGCTGGAAACTTGTGAATGTATAGATCATTAGCTTCTGGTAGAGTACTTAAATTAAGGACAWTATTTTATTCTGGCAAAAGATAGAAAAAGTACTTGCCTAAATTAACTGCAGTGCTTAATTGTCAAAGAGCAATATGAACACATTCTAATTTTTAGAAACAGGATTTTTTTTCTCTTCACAGCACTCATCTATTTTAAACAAAGATCAAACAACATTTAGAACAGTTTTGATCTCTCCAACTGAATTACATGTGAAGAATGTTTCTGAGAAAACAAAACCTCGAAACTCTACCTCCGAAGATGAAATAAAAATTTTTGAAAGAATTAAATGAGATATTGTCTACCAGTAATTCCAACACAGACTGAATAAAAGGAGATATCTCATTATATGTTTGAACAAGCAAGGAATTCCTGTTTTCTCTCGCTAAAGTGGGGCTTGTTAGATATACCGGCAATTTTTCTAGCTGAACATGTTCATTACTTTTTTCTTCCTTTAGCAACAACATCCTTTTAAAGCAAGACATGAAAATCAATTCCTTCATTTATTTGTCAATGCCTTGGGTCAGGGGATCTGGTCACCCCTTTGAATGGTTAATGTACAATAAGTATCAGAAGGAAAGAAATCAAAGAGCTAGCACATGCTAGGAGCTTAATAAAGAATCAAGTAATGTAGAAATAGTTTTCACCAAAGCCATTTATGCAAAAATCAATACTACAGATCACACATTACAACCAACTATTTAAACAAAGATAGTTACTCTCAAATATAACACACATGAGCATGTGAACACACACACACGCACACACATGTTTACATTTTACTTTTGTTCAGAAAAAAATTATCTGTTAAGTTATAACCAGGTAAAACAGATTCATTCTAAAGAATACTTCAAAACATTGGGATTATTTGACCAAAGAAAACCACAGTGGAAAAGGCTGCAGAACTTGGTGTGAACATATCATAAGTGGAATTAAAGGAGCCAACTTCTTCACTGATTGTGGGACTGTTAAAGCCAGGAGCATTCTGAAAATATCCTGGCTCGAAACTTTACTGGATATGTCAGATATGAGAAAAGGATGCAGCATCTTGTGATAAAAAGGATCGATTATATCAGTGTCGTTAGAACACATGGTTCTAAGCCTACAATACTTTCCATCTTTAGACACAGACAATAAAACTGAAGGGGAAATATTAAGGGGAAAATCAAAACAAAATTCCAGTCCCCTAGGAGCTAAGTATGAAAATATTTCTTCCATTTTCCCTAAGTTGTACACATTTATTACACAGGAAAGCGTATTTATAATTTTAAAAGCCATCTGAAAGAGTCTTCGGTGTCAACTTCCTTTCTTACAACTCCAAATGATTATTTTTAAAAACTTTTAAAAGAGCTGTTATTTTTAAATGTATGTATACACTCAGAAGTTTGTGTGCATGTTGATTCAGATGTCCCTGGAGGCCAGAGGAATCTCATCTTTCAAGAAAATGAAGTTACAGGTGTTTGTGGGCCACCAAATATTGGTGCTACGAACTGAACTCAGGTCCTTTACAAAAGCAGCGCATACTTCTCACCACTTAGCCTTCTCTCAAGGCCCATCAAGTAACTAAATGCTTTTGCTAATACAATTGAATTGATTTTATTGTTTATTTTGAAATGATGGTCTTTGTTCTTCTTGGCTTTTTTTTTTTGTTTTGCTTGTATTTTTATTTTGTTGTTGGTTTCTTTTTCTTTTATTTGTTTTGTTTTTAGCTAGGGTTTTATACATTACATACATTGGACCCAGGTCCCCAGGATCAGAGATCAAGTGTTATTAACTCCCACCTTAATTTTCTGTCTAGCCRTCTCGATGGATTTTTGTCCTCTTTCCACAAATTTTAAAGTATTCTATGAATTTTCTGCTTTGCAAAATGGAGTACAAAGGAATTGACATAATTTAAAAGGTGGGCAAAGGATAATTTTTCTCTAAAGATGTAAAATCTAATCAGACTAAAATATTTCCATCTAAAATATCATACTAGGTCGGACATAGATATTCAGGAAAGGAACTCATGGATGTAACTCTTGAGCCATCCATTTTTGAAACATTTTTTTTGTCAAAAGCAATATTGCTCTCTATGTGCCAGCCATTACAGTCGTTACAGTTCCTTGCCATTCTTGCCATTCTTGGATCTTTTTTCTCTTTTCTCCAGAGTAAGCATGCGAATAGCTACAGTTTTTGTTTCCAGAAATTTCAACATTTTGCTGGAAAATTAATGACATGTTAGATGTTTCATTACAAACCTGGAGTTTTTATTAGTTATGTGATTGCTCATCTTTTTTCAAAGGGCATTTTTCTAGCATTTGAAATTGGCAAAGTAGATTTAAGGCTTGTTTACCTTACAAAAACACTAGCAAATATCATCTGTGTAATTCCTGCTTCAGTGTGCTATAAGTGCTGCATAATAGCCAGATCTCTAACCCAGATCACCCCCAAACAAAATCACTAAGCACATAATAGATATATAACAATGAAGGAAAATAATTAATAAACAAAATAAAAAAATATKTTTAATGTCCTGGGTACAAAAACATAAAATATTTTTAAGATCATGTGACGTCATGTTCTATAATGCAAAGACCAACTTGTTGATCTCAAAGATAAACTTGAGAGACTGCCAAAACACTGAGGTTATCTCATGCCCTCTGATGGTCACTGCATAACAATGAAGTGSACTTTCTGCCATCTATTCCTTTTCACATAGTCTAATGCTGTCCGCAGGGGAAAAATAACCTAGTATCAGCATGTGAATAGTTCTTTTAAATTCCTTTATTTTATGTGTTAAGGAATGAAAATCCATTGAATTCAAGGGACAGTAAATGTGGTTACAAAGTGACTTGTCCACAGATCAGGGAGCAGAAAGCTGGTATTCCAGTTGTTAATAATGATACAGAGGCAGATGCTTGCAGCCAACCATTGGACTGATCACAGGGTCACCAATGGAGGAGTTAGAGAAAGGATTGAGGGAGCTGAAGCGGTTTGCAACCCCATAAAAAGAACAACAATATCAATCAAACAGACCCTCCTGAGTTCCTAGGAATTTAGCCACCAACCAAGGAGTACATATGTGGGGACCCCTGTCTTTAGCCTCATATATAGCAGAGGATGGCCAGGTGGTGCATCAATGGGAGAAGAGGCCCTTGGTCCTGTGAAGGCTCCATGCCCCAGTGCAGGGGAATGCGAAGGCGGGGAGGCACGGGGAGGCAGGAGTGGGTGGGTGGGAAAACACCCTGGTGGAGGCAGGGGGAGGGGGATACTGGGAAAGGGGATAACATTTAAAATGTAAATAAAGAAAATATCCAGTAAAAAAGAAAAAAATATGTTCAGGCGGCTTGAGCTACTGAACAAGTCAAGACAGTATTGGCCTCTCATCAATTTATAATGGACTCTTCAGATAGGGAATAACCTCGAAGAATATAATAACCTTGACTTTGTTCATCACATTTACATAAAAACTCTTCAAGGTAAATAACAGTAAATTATATATCTGCTACTGTGATCCGGCAAATGTGGTAGGATCAATTTTGTACCAGTCCAGGGGAGTCTTCCAACTTCCCTAATCATTAGAGTCACTTGAGTTTCTCTGGCCCTGTCCCAGACCCACTGAATCGTGATCTGCAGGGAAAGAGCCCGGGAATTTGTGTTTTTAAGTGGCTCCTGCAGGTGACTTTGGTGATTAGCCAATTTTAGCAACCCCTGAAATGCCACTGGCAGTGAAAGGCTGGCACTTGGTGTTTCAAATATTCAGAAACAAACTGTTTCTATTGCAGAATTGACCCAATCCAGTTACCCTCCTTTTACAAACAAGAAAGATAGGTTTCACAAGCCAGTAGACAAACTGCCAAATACCACCTATATTTCTGGGTCAGAGACAGATTGGAAATCCACCAAGAGAAGCTGGGCATTCATACTCGTCTATTTCCATGGCAGGGGCAAAACAATTCTAATCTCACTGGTCTTTTCATTAAAGAATAAAGCAATCTCAGAGCATTAACGGGTGACAGCAATGCCTACCATAGATTTCATGGATTAACTAAGCCACAAACAACCTACAACATACCCACAGAACAATTCTTTGTTCGTGTAGCACAGGAGGCAGAAAAARGTCAACATTCTGACTTCAACAGTAGACTTTAATTACTCAATATAACACCATTGAAATATCTACACAATCCTCAGCATAGCATCAGCTTCACAAAAAAAGATTTGGTAACATAATACAACATGCAAATTAATTGCCAGGCTCAAAGTCTCTCACATATATTGTCAATCTTTATTGTCACGTGATCTCCATGAATTACATATGAATACTTGGCAAGTTGAAAGGACTATTGTAATTTGAAGTGTGCTGTTTGAAAGCAAATATATCAAAGTGTCTCTAAACTACTTTTGGCTTTAGACAAAATGCAAKGTATGCCCTCCCTTATAATCTGTGAAAAAAATTAAATCCTAAAAATGTCAGTGCATAAAAGTAAAGCAATTTATGAAATGGGAATTATTTGAATTCTGAATTTTTAATAAAAAATATTATCTAGTCAAATTTAGTACTTGGGATACAAACAAGTCTGATTTGCTGCATGAAATCTGGGCTACCTCAGAGGTCCTATCATTCCTCTTCTACAACAGCTCAGCGGAAAAACAGAGACTGATNACTTTCTGCCATCTATTCCTTTTCACATAGTCTAATGCTGTCCGCAGGGGAAAAATAACCTAGTATCAGCATGTGAATAGTTCTTTTAAATTCCTTTATTTTATGTGTTAAGGAATGAAAATCCATTGAATTCAAGGGACAGTAAATGTGGTTACAAAGTGACTTGTCCACAGATCAGGGAGCAGAAAGCTGGTATTCCAGTTGTTAATAATGATACAGAGGCAGATGCTTGCAGCCAACCATTGGACTGATCACAGGGTCACCAATGGAGGAGTTAGAGAAAGGATTGAGGGAGCTGAAGCGGTTTGCAACCCCATAAAAAGAACAACAATATCAATCAAACAGACCCTCCTGAGTTCCTAGGAATTTAGCCACCAACCAAGGAGTACATATGTGGGGACCCCTGTCTTTAGCCTCATATATAGCAGAGGATGGCCAGGTGGTGCATCAATGGGAGAAGAGGCCCTTGGTCCTGTGAAGGCTCCATGCCCCAGTGCAGGGGAATGCGAAGGCGGGGAGGCACGGGGAGGCAGGAGTGGGTGGGTGGGAAAACACCCTGGTGGAGGCAGGGGGAGGGGGATACTGGGAAAGGGGATAACATTTAAAATGTAAATAAAGAAAATATCCAGTAAAAAAGAAAAAAATATGTTCAGGCGGCTTGAGCTACTGAACAAGTCAAGACAGTATTGGCCTCTCATCAATTTATAATGGACTCTTCAGATAGGGAATAACCTCGAAGAATATAATAACCTTGACTTTGTTCATCACATTTACATAAAAACTCTTCAAGGTAAATAACAGTAAATTATATATCTGCTACTGTGATCCGGCAAATGTGGTAGGATCAATTTTGTACCAGTCCAGGGGAGTCTTCCAACTTCCCTAATCATTAGAGTCACTTGAGTTTCTCTGGCCCTGTCCCAGACCCACTGAATCGTGATCTGCAGGGAAAGAGCCCGGGAATTTGTGTTTTTAAGTGGCTCCTGCAGGTGACTTTGGTGATTAGCCAATTTTAGCAACCCCTGAAATGCCACTGGCAGTGAAAGGCTGGCACTTGGTGTTTCAAATATTCAGAAACAAACTGTTTCTATTGCAGAATTGACCCAATCCAGTTACCCTCCTTTTACAAACAAGAAAGATAGGTTTCACAAGCCAGTAGACAAACTGCCAAATACCACCTATATTTCTGGGTCAGAGACAGATTGGAAATCCACCAAGAGAAGCTGGGCATTCATACTCGTCTATTTCCATGGCAGGGGCAAAACAATTCTAATCTCACTGGTCTTTTCATTAAAGAATAAAGCAATCTCAGAGCATTAACGGGTGACAGCAATGCCTACCATAGATTTCATGGATTAACTAAGCCACAAACAACCTACAACATACCCACAGAACAATTCTTTGTTCGTGTAGCACAGGAGGCAGAAAAARGTCAACATTCTGACTTCAACAGTAGACTTTAATTACTCAATATAACACCATTGAAATATCTACACAATCCTCAGCATAGCATCAGCTTCACAAAAAAAGATTTGGTAACATAATACAACATGCAAATTAATTGCCAGGCTCAAAGTCTCTCACATATATTGTCAATCTTTATTGTCACGTGATCTCCATGAATTACATATGAATACTTGGCAAGTTGAAAGGACTATTGTAATTTGAAGTGTGCTGTTTGAAAGCAAATATATCAAAGTGTCTCTAAACTACTTTTGGCTTTAGACAAAATGCAAKGTATGCCCTCCCTTATAATCTGTGAAAAAAATTAAATCCTAAAAATGTCAGTGCATAAAAGTAAAGCAATTTATGAAATGGGAATTATTTGAATTCTGAATTTTTAATAAAAAATATTATCTAGTCAAATTTAGTACTTGGGATACAAACAAGTCTGATTTGCTGCATGAAATCTGGGCTACCTCAGAGGTCCTATCATTCCTCTTCTACAACAGCTCAGCGGAAAAACAGAGACTGATKAACTACTCCAGTGAACTCTCAGGAATCTGACGTTTGTAGAAGTCACTGTTCACATGCTGAATAAAATCAAATTCAAAGTGTTACTTGTCTTTGTTACACCTTATGCACAACTTTACCATTTATCTTTCCTAAAACCCTTAATTCTACATTTGGGTAAAAGTACTCTTTTATCTTTTCTGCTAGTATGACTCCGAAGATACTTCCAAGAATTTTGCTTTTTGTTTTCTTTTATGATACAGGGACTATAGCTGGGCAGCAGTCATGGGAATTGAATGCTATTTAAACCAGCTACACCATAAAGAATCACTTAGATGCACAATAATTTATCAAAATTATTTTTTTGACTTAATATTATCCTCAGGTTCAGATAAGAATATGTTTTTCTCACGGGAGAGACTCCATCTGAGATTCTAATTACACTTAGTCTTGTATAGTTCCTTTTCTTCCTTACACAAAAGGACCTTTTCCCTGCCATTCAGGGCCTCTTTTTTTTTCTTTGTGGATGCTATTTACTCCCAAGTCTGCTTCTGAACTCTCTGTCTAATTAGCTCCTGATAGATCTACTGCCCTGTTTCCACAAACATTTAATTCTGCCAGTCAGTGCCATTTACATTACAGTATGCTGCATTGTCTTTTACCAGCCTAATTTCATTTGATTGAACGTAAATCCCATTAAGTGGTCACCTATTAGACTGTGGYGTATAAACTCCAAAAGCTTCTTTATTACAAGAGTGAACATAAGGCCAGATTGATAAAAGATTCCTGGGGCATCACATTTTGTGGTTTACCTCAAATATTRTGACCGTTTTAAGCTTAGCTCATGGTTTCAAAATACACAACATGCTATTTGAGTGTATTTTCAGGCTGCAATTCTCTACCATAGATTAATACAACTAAATATAATTTGGTTGAGATAAATAACCTTTTTTGGCTTTTTTTTTTTGAGACAGGGTTTCTCTGTGTAGCCCTGGCTGTCCTAGAACTCACTCTGTAGACAAGTCTGGCCTCGAACTCAGAAATTCGCCTTCTTCTGCCTCCCAAGTGCTGGGATTAAAAGCGTGTGCCACCACCACCCAGCTTGAAATAAATATCCTTACTCCAGATCTGAATATTAAATGTTTTTCCCTTATACATTTCCACTTGGCAACCTGACGATATTGTTTTGGACAAGTTACATGGAGGTTTTTACAAGGAGTATGAGAACACCCTTGAGAGAATTTCTTATGAATTCCAAGCAACGGAACAGAATTCCTCAAAGTCTTGTATATAAGAATGTGCTTTCTGAAGAGAGGACAGATATCACACACCAACCAACCACCCATCAAATTGCCATCTGAAAGACAATGGAATCAAATGCATACAGGTTTTCCCTCATAATGTCAATGTCATTTGATAGTCCTGAAGAAAGGAGAAATCAGATCACAGGTTAATGACCAGTCACTGGTCATTAATACTGCCAGCAAAAGGAGTAAGCCAATTATTGGACTTCTGATATTTTCAGCCATATGTGCAATCAGGTTAGTGTCTTGCACAACTTCTATGTAAAGATTTGGAGTAGAACTTCCAAAGCTGAAGGAACTGTCCAGCACTATTGTCACTTTGTTGGAAGTAAAGGCAAACATGGCTTTCTCTCTGTGTTTTCTCCTGGTTTTAAAAAAAAAAAAAAAAAAAAAAAACAAACTCAGAAAGACACCGATGAAGGGCAAACTCTCAAACATAAAATTATTTCTCACCCCTGCAGGCTTGTCAAAGCCAATATTTCAGGAAAGCCCAGGTTGCTGAAAGAGACTGATTGGGATTTTTCTCTTCCTGCTGTGAGTCCCGAAGGACAACAAACATTCCAAGGGAGACTGCACTCAACATTGTTAGTAAACATATAGCCATTTTGCCATAATTTCAAAATCCAGAAAAAACAGAATGGAAACAGGGTTAGATGTTTATATAGGGACAAAAATGTATAATCCCAATCGTTTGTTATCAAGTCAACCTGGATGGAGAAAGTAAACAAGCATGACAACAATGATGGCAGAGATACAGAACAGAAATGAATAATTATTAACAGATATGCAGCTTTTTAAATATATTGTAAAAGAAAGACGAAGAACTCTTAAAAACAAATAGTTTAAGTTGTGGAGGAGGAAGGGAAATTACAAAAAAGGACCTGAGTACCAGAGATAGATTTATAAATCCTTACATCAGTATCCACATAGATGTAAAATATWCAATGGTGTTTCCTTTGCACGCATCTCTTGCACAGTTAACAACGCTTTGCTCACCAGACCGTCTATATCCAGGAATTCATGTAAAAATAGTTTTCTGGGATTTTTGGCTGTTTACATATGTTTTCATTCAGGTTATTTGGTAAAAATCTTACATATCTGACTTGGATTTTAAGAGTTGATTATCTTTTTGTTGATTATCAAGTAGGGAGGGTACTTTTATTCAATGTGGATGCATTCAACCAAGTCATTATACCACCTTGGGTTACACTGAACACCAACTCCATCTAATCTATTTGATGATGAAGCTTCAAAAAGCAGAGGACATGGTAATTTATGCATTCTGTATTTAGAAAATAGGCATTTTACTATTTTCTAAGTTGTTAGGGTATGCAAAAGCTCTTCAATAACATCTATATTTTATTTTAGAATATAGTCAACTTTAAAAGAAAAGTTTTTTTTCGCTAAAACTGTAGAAACATACATAGTGGCTCCAAAAAAATTATCATATCAGATTCGTAATAAGGTCACAGAAAGAATTTGAAAGTCAATAAACAGAAGTGTCTTGAACTGAAATCTATGTACCGGGTGTCACATTTATAAAGTAGGCTTCTGTAACTTCCAGAAAATATTTCTGTATTCAGATCAAAGCAATATTGAATGATCTTGATAGGCATCATTTTATTTTGAACAACTGAAAAGACAGCTTGCTATGTTACATATATATATATATATATGTAACACAATATATATATATATATATATTTGTGTTGGTGTGTGCGGGTGTAATCAGCTTCTTAATATCTAGGATCAACAATTATAAGCATTTGTTTAGTAAAGAACCGTCATTACCACAGAGCTAAACCTTTACATATCATTCACACTTTACATAAAACTTTAATAAACTATACCCAACCAGTGATGACCACAGGTTACTCTGACACTAACAGAATATATCATTTATCCAAGGCAATGTGCTCCCAGGGGTATTTATTAACTAGTTCACTTGCTCTCTATAATTTGAATAAACACATAGTTTCTCTATAGTCGAGATATGACCTTACATCTCTATCCACTGTGACAGGAGCAAGTCGGCCTAAATTGAGCATGTCCTTTGTAATAGAACATGGGTGAAGGTAATAGGAATGTATAACTGCTTTGATTCTTATTTTTTGTGAATGTTTGGGAAACATCTGCTGAAAAATGAAGCCCAAAAGAAAAAAATAGAGCTGAAGTTTTAAAACATTGAAACAGTGTTCCATTTCCATGGTGTAGCCATGTATCTGTGTGTCCTCAAAGGCCAATACACTCCAGGATGTTCTGTAAGCCGTTATTTGAGTCAACAGAAACATGCTGATCATCATAGTTTAGATCAGCTTTCAATTATCCATAATAAAATGGGATATGATTCAAGTGGCCAAGAGAAGATAAGTTGAAATAAGGGACAAAATCCAATATTGTTTTCTACTGATAGTAATTTTTAAGTAATTGAACACAGATTGATCAAAGCCCTCAATACAAACCACAAAACTTTGAAACTGGTAGAACAGGAAGCAGAGAGCACAATTCAACATATAAGCATAGATAYGTATTTAATAAATAAGACTGGTCACACGAGAAATAATGCCAGCAGCTGGCAAATGTGACCTCACAATACGAACAGCTTCTGTACTATAAAGGACATTATCAATTAGTGAAGAAACATACAAATTTGGAAAATTGTTGACAATTCTAGATCCCAAAGAAGAGAACTATCTAGAATATGCAAAGAACTCAAAATAAAACATCAAGAAAACAATGTAATTGGGATGAAAAAAGAAAMTATGGCAAATAAATAGTTTAAGAGATAGCCAAAACTTTCCGTTGAAAAGGAAACGTGATCAAAACCACTGAGTTTACTCCAATAAGTAATCCACTTATCATTAAAGGAAACAAAATATTAGTGAGAATGTGAGAAAAAGGCATACCCATCTACTGTTGAAAGAAGCACATACTTGTACAAAACACATGTCTATTGGTGTGGAAATTGTAAAAAGAAAATCCAGGAATAGAATTATAATATGAGCTAGCTATTCCAATTTTGAGACTTTGTWTTTTATTCCCAAGAATTTGCTAACAAATGTCTATAACCATTTTATTAATGATATGTAGGAAATGGGCTCAGCCTCTGACCATTATTAGATAAATAAATAATGAAAATTTAGTATATAATACAAGAGATTTCATTCATTTATACAAAAANTATGGCAAATAAATAGTTTAAGAGATAGCCAAAACTTTCCGTTGAAAAGGAAACGTGATCAAAACCACTGAGTTTACTCCAATAAGTAATCCACTTATCATTAAAGGAAACAAAATATTAGTGAGAATGTGAGAAAAAGGCATACCCATCTACTGTTGAAAGAAGCACATACTTGTACAAAACACATGTCTATTGGTGTGGAAATTGTAAAAAGAAAATCCAGGAATAGAATTATAATATGAGCTAGCTATTCCAATTTTGAGACTTTGTWTTTTATTCCCAAGAATTTGCTAACAAATGTCTATAACCATTTTATTAATGATATGTAGGAAATGGGCTCAGCCTCTGACCATTATTAGATAAATAAATAATGAAAATTTAGTATATAATACAAGAGATTTCATTCATTTATACAAAAATGATATTTTCAGTTAAATAGATGAAACTAGAGTAATTATGCTGAATGAGGTAATACAAGGCTAGAAGAAAACGCTTAGTGTTTCTTATTTTTCTCTGTTTTTTCCCTCTCTGTGTCTCTAGTTGTCTCTCTCTCTCTCTCTCTCTCTGCTAAATTTAATATATAATTTTAGAGCTTTTTATTTAGAGTCTCTGTAGATGCTAGACATCTGGCAGGAGAATACTTTGAGGGGAATGCCTTAAAGAAGGGAAAATAATAGATTGTAGATGAAAGAAAAAGSTGGACATGAAGGAGTAGAGATAGGTGTTTAATTCATAAGGAAGGTTACGATAGATGCAAAACTGGGAGGGTATGCCAAACAAAATAAAATGTGTACAAAAAGTCATATAGAATCCCAAGATTTTAAAATCAAACTTTTATAAAAGAGTTGATACACCACACAAACCCAGAGAAGTTAAACAAGAAGGAAGGCCCAAATGAGGATGCTTGAATCCACACTTAAAAGAGGAAACAAAATAGTCATTGAAGGCAGAGGGAAGATGGGAACTGGGTAGGAGAGGGAAGAAGTATGGGAATAGTGAGGCAGGATCAGGTGTAGGGAGAGACAGGAGAGAGGCCCTGAGAGTCAGGACAATGAATGGACATCTGCAGCTACTGGGAATGGGGAAGGACTCTGAGGAGTCCCAGAGACCTGGCATAGGGAAGCCTCTCAGGAGTCAACGCTGGTGAACTTTGCCAAGATGGCTAAAAATGGAAAGAGGGAACCTAAAGAGGTCACCTCCTGTAGCCACGAAGGACTCCATACAGGAATGATTAGGATACCAAACCACTCACAAAACTTTCCACCCAAAACTTGTCCTGTCTGAAAGAAATGCAGGAATGGAGCAGAAACCTGAAGAAAAGGCCAAGCAATAACTAGCCCAACTTGAAACCCATCCTATAGGCAAGCACCATTCTCCGACACAATTAATGATATTCTGATAGGCTTGCCTAGTATAATTGTCATCTGAGAGGATTTATCCAGCAGTAGACTGAAACAGATGCAGATATACACAGTCAATCAAACATTGGACAGAGGTCTGGGACACTTAGGAAGGAGGTGGGGGAAGGACTGAAGGTCCTGAAGGGGAAGGGAATCCCACAGGAAGACCAACAGAGTCAACTAACCTGGATCCATGGGAGCACTCAGAGACTGAGCCATGAACCAAGTAACATAAAGGGGCTGTACCAAGGTCCTCACCATATATATAGCAGACATGTAGCCTTGTCTGGCCTCAGTAGAAGTGCCAATCTGGCAGAGACGTAATGTGCCAGGGTGGGAGATACCCAGTGGGGGTCCCAACCTCTCAGAGGAGAAGGGGATGGAGCTAGGGGGAGGCTCTGTGAGAGGGTCCAGGAAGAGATACAACATTGTGGATGTAAATAAATTATTTCATAAACAAAAAAAGTTGATAAGGAGATTCTTCATGCTTCATTTTCCTATGTTACTATAATAAGCACTATGCCCAGAGAAATTTAGTAAGGCAGTAATTTTTTTTATCTTATAAGTTACAGTCCATCACTGAGGGAACCGATAACAAGACATCATGGAACTTATTTGAGGCAGGAAATGAATCAGAGTGTGGAGGAATTCTGTTTAATGACTCCCTTACAGGCTCACATGAGCTACCGTTCTTATGCAGCCAAGGTTCACTTGCCCAGGAGTGTACCAACAACACTAGGATGGAACCCATTAGTAATCAAGAAAATTCCCCACACATGCCCATAGGCCAACCTGATGAAAGTAATTAACTGATACATGGTCAACCTTCCAATGTGTATATCAAGTTGAAAAAAAAAAAACAGCATACCTTGTGCAGCTAGAATAAAATGCTTCTCTTTGAAGTTATGTGTCATTAAACAAAAGCCTCAGTGCCCAGTGCCCTGTGTTGGATAATTCCTTATGAATTACTCTTAAGGAAGGCCATAGGACCTCACAAAACWGTATAGGCTTTTGTTATTGCTCTTGGATTCCTCCAGAACTAGGTGATGTGACCCTATTTCTGAAAATGCCATACATCTTGGTTGGATGATACATAGAAATACAGCTGGCACAAAGATGCCTTTATCCTGCCAGATAGCAGTCAACTGATGGAAGGTGCTATGCAAGGTTCTCTAGGTGAAAAGTGCTCAATCGTCTTACCTAGCTGCAAACTCTACAATCTATGAAAGTCAACTACTATGTAAGTTAAGCCTATATGTTCGCTATTAGCACAACTCTTATACAGRTAAACAATCAGTCTCTGTTTGRATCTGAGGTCTCCTTCACAGGAGGCAAGTCATAACTCTCACTCAAAAGCCCCATTCACAAAAGCCCATGGCAGTGAAAGACAAACTACCTAGAATAGAACTTCTATCTCTCATCCAACTAAGCTGACATGTCAAACTACCCTATACATGTTTATAATAAGAAAATTACCACTTTCAGGCTTAATTAGAGATGGGTCTCTTTCTAGTGAACTGCAATGAAAGTTGGGTACATTGCTAAGAATACATGATAGTTGAGCATTTAGTCCTAAATAAGACAATTATGCCATCTCCTCCAAAGCTCAGAGAATACTGCTGAAGAAATAGAGGAGACGGCTTTAAAACCTGGAGGAAGTAAAGAAGGACTGTGAAATTTCATATTCTGGACAATACACAGCCATTGCAATCAAGAACTCTAAATAGCCGCAGATATCTGTACTCAGCCTATACAAGAAGGGGCCCATTAACAAGCAGTCAAGAATGATGTTTCATATGTGATAGATTCAGGAAAAGAGGAAAGTTCTTCCCTTTAGTTGTATACCTGACCTCACCAATTGCCAGGGGATAGTCCCAATCCAGTACTTATACAAATGGTCCTCATAAATCCAAGTGAGTCCCATAACACAACAAAAAGCTAATGTTCAGGAAAAGGACAGGTTATGAAATGATTGATCGTGGGGAAGCATGGGATGGGTTCAGAGAAAGACAGATTAACAGAATAACCAGCATGTATTACATACAAATGATTCTGAAAGAACCAAATTAATTAAAATAGAATTCATTTTTAAAGAGGAAGCTAGTGATTTGAGCAGTTTGTTCTAATTTTGTAGTTAACCATCATAGACAATTTAATAAAATTATTTCTAAGTGAAGAAGCAACAGCCTTTTAAAAACATGATTACTCAGGGGTCTTTGAATACTTTGCATTTATCTTCACCAAAAGAAATTACMGTAAGCAGAGTAGAAATCATTCCTGAGAAATTGTCTGGGTTAGTAAATATCTGATTCAGATTTTTATAATTGCCCAAATCTCTTTATAGATTATGTGTAGCAAAAGCTAAAGATCCTGAGTCAGCCATGCTTAACAGGAGCAAACTCCTTTCTTTGTGTATGTGCGGTGCCTATTAATACAGCACCTGAGTGAGACTGTTTAAATTCAAAGTAAGTTTTTGCCTGAAGGAGGACAGCAGAATTGGGCCCAATGGGAGTTCCCGATGAGTATCTGGGCAGAATTGCGTATACTGGAAGAACCATTACTAACTAGGGATTTAACTGCTACAACWAAGTTTTAAGGAAGAAAGAAAGTGACAATATGATAGGGCCTTTCTTGTTTCCTTTCTTTTCTCAATTAGAACTGTTTTTGAAAACAAATAAAATGACCTAAAAGAAACTTAGTTACACAGATTATTGTCAAATCATATCTATGGCTTTTATATGGTTTAGATTCTCATTCTTGTGTTATAGATTTCACCGACACCTAATCTATTAGCCTTATAGAAGACAAAATGAAAATATAAGATTGATCTATTCCCTCATCCTTAGGAATAATCTAAATACTGTATTCAAAATATGAAGTATAAATTTAAGATTCAATAATCAATAANGTAAGCAGAGTAGAAATCATTCCTGAGAAATTGTCTGGGTTAGTAAATATCTGATTCAGATTTTTATAATTGCCCAAATCTCTTTATAGATTATGTGTAGCAAAAGCTAAAGATCCTGAGTCAGCCATGCTTAACAGGAGCAAACTCCTTTCTTTGTGTATGTGCGGTGCCTATTAATACAGCACCTGAGTGAGACTGTTTAAATTCAAAGTAAGTTTTTGCCTGAAGGAGGACAGCAGAATTGGGCCCAATGGGAGTTCCCGATGAGTATCTGGGCAGAATTGCGTATACTGGAAGAACCATTACTAACTAGGGATTTAACTGCTACAACWAAGTTTTAAGGAAGAAAGAAAGTGACAATATGATAGGGCCTTTCTTGTTTCCTTTCTTTTCTCAATTAGAACTGTTTTTGAAAACAAATAAAATGACCTAAAAGAAACTTAGTTACACAGATTATTGTCAAATCATATCTATGGCTTTTATATGGTTTAGATTCTCATTCTTGTGTTATAGATTTCACCGACACCTAATCTATTAGCCTTATAGAAGACAAAATGAAAATATAAGATTGATCTATTCCCTCATCCTTAGGAATAATCTAAATACTGTATTCAAAATATGAAGTATAAATTTAAGATTCAATAATCAATAAYGGAAATTGGTGTTTCAGAAAATTTAAAAAAAATGACTGTAACAAACTGATTTTTCCCAGCATTCAATTAGCATATAGCATTTTTTCTCTTCTTATAATTATGTTTCTGCAAATAACCATTCTTACATATAGTTTTATATAATTAAATAATGAGTATGGGACATAGTCATGAAACAAATCCCAATTTCATATCCTCATGTGTCCCTCTTTCTGTCTTTTCCCACCACTAAAACTCCGAGTGTCTGTCAGTTATGTCTACACTTACAGGCAGTGAACAGTGTGAATAGTATACACACATGTATAGATAGATTCACAATGGCACATAGAAAGTTCCATATATGTACAGCAAACTTCAACTATGAAAGGATAAGGCAAAAGGAATATGTTTTTAATCCAACATATTAATAAAAAATCGAGACTCAGAGCTCAGTAGAAAGAAAGCCTAGCAACCTCCTCTCTTGTTTCATGACAGAGGATTCCATGCCTCGGGGAAGATGATCTCCTTAGGGCCCACAGCTAATAACAACATGAGTTTGAGTGACAGAAGATCCCTCTTTCTAGTGACAGGTTTTTCCTATAATAAGAGGTCTCTGATTGTTGAGAGTCACATATCATATACTATGCTGTTTCTTTTCTTGTATGTATTATGCATGGCATGTGAAATCCTGTAGATGGACTGATAATGTTGAAAGAATATAAAAAAAGGTGTAGACATTATGTTCAGTGTTACAAACAAATACTGGAAATGCACCATGCAGCAGGGATTATGACAACTTAATGATAAAAGTTTGAAAAATATAGCCACAAAAATTGAGAGTGCAAGCACATGAGTAAATGTTTTAGTGTGTTAAATAACTTATTTATGAGATGCTTCAGAAAACCATACAATTCCACACCTATCTGTTCTTTGAGAATATTTCTTTCTAATAGCACCTCGACCTATTGATATTGTTCAGTAAAACAGAGAGCGGGTGAGAGATCTGCACTTCTACCATGTTGGGAGAGCCACACTGTACAACCACATCTTCAAGCAGCATAAAGCYGAAATAGCTCTTTACATGCTGCTAACATTTCCTACAGCCAATACTAATTAAYAAAGTAGAGCATCCAGGTGCAGATGACTCTGCGGAGTGGTTAGAAGTTGATAGTCTGAATATGTCTTAAGCTGCTGTAGCAAAATCCTATCATGTATTCCTTGCTAGGTTTTTGTTACTGAAAAGGGAACAACGTGCTTTAAAAGGGATCTCATTACTCTGTTCATGGAAAAYTAGGGCCATTTGTTCAAGAGTGATAAAAAAATATTTCAAATGTATGGTTGTATCACAGGTCACATTTAGTTGTACCATCGAACAATACATCAGCATGCATATGGTTAACACTTTTGCATGGAAATCAATTCACTAGTATATAGACCATAGGGCTGGTTGCAAAGCAGGTGCTCAGAAAAGTCATTTAATTGACAAAATATATTTGTGTTTTTCTTCTGAGTTACAAAGGTATGAATATTTAAAACTGTGTCCTAATTTAAACATTGTTTATAAGTGAGAGACATACAGCTAAATGACTAATTCATAATRTTATGGGAATGATCTACCAAAGAGAAATCTATCAAATAGAATCAAGTTTTTTTGAAATGATTTTTATTAACAAAGTGAAATATATTTTAATTAATGAAATGTAACTTCTTTAATACCAATTTTGGCTACATCTCTAGGACCCAACGTAACTCTGACTTAAACATTTCTGAACAGAGTACAATTTGCACGGTTTCCATAGGAGTCTTTTTCCATAGAAAGCTAAAAATACAATATCCATCCTTTGGAAACTGACCTAAGAGTTTTGGATTTTCAGTTGGTATTGGGGTAATTCTACTCAGCAAGATGATACTCTGTCATGGCTAAGCTGTAACAGTGAACAACAATTCTCAGTAAATCACTGGACAGAAAGGTGAAGCTTTGTACTGTGAGCCCTGCTGCTGAGCTANATAGACCATAGGGCTGGTTGCAAAGCAGGTGCTCAGAAAAGTCATTTAATTGACAAAATATATTTGTGTTTTTCTTCTGAGTTACAAAGGTATGAATATTTAAAACTGTGTCCTAATTTAAACATTGTTTATAAGTGAGAGACATACAGCTAAATGACTAATTCATAATATTATGGGAATGATCTACCAAAGAGAAATCTATCAAATAGAATCAAGTTTTTTAAAAATGATTTTTTTATTAACAAAGTGAAATATATTTTAATTAATGAAATGTAACTTCTTTAATACCAATTTTGGCTACATCTCTAGGACCCAACGTAACTCTGACTTAAACATTTCTGAACAGAGTACAATTTGCACGGTTTCCATAGGAGTCTTTTTCCATAGAAAGCTAAAAATACAATATCCATCCTTTGGAAACTGACCTAAGAGTTTTGGATTTTCAGTTGGTATTGGGGTAATTCTACTCAGCAAGATGATACTCTGTCATGGCTAAGCTGTAACAGTGAACAACAATTCTCAGTAAATCACTGGACAGAAAGGTGAAGCTTTGTACTGTGAGCCCTGCTGCTGAGCTACAATTTCTTTCTGGTGTGTATATCCATTTTCAAATCAACATATTTTCAATGGTCAATGAATTTGTCAATTACAATACACAGAATCCCTTCAACTTGAATATTCCWCTTCCAATACTATCCAGATTTAATATTGACTGGAAAGTTAACTTTAGGATTACACATGATGAATCATAAGTAAAAATCATAATAATATAATTAAGTACAACTTGATCTCACGAGTCATGTTATTTGACATAAAATTGACTGGCCTGAAAAAAATGTTAAGCGCAAAGTAAGTTGAGCAAAAAGGATTGTTTCTATTTACTTACAAGTATACAGTAGTAAGAAAATTATGGTGTTGCTTYCAATGACTTTAGCAGCCCTAGGATTCTGAATTTCATCATTATGAACATAAAGAATGGATTATAGTAAAAAGGTGTGTAACTTGCATAACATTGAAATTCTTTCTGTGTGTACATTATTGCAGATTATGTCCCCTAAAAGTTTATATGGAAATAAAAGAGATAAATCAAGTAAAATAAATATCTGAAATTAAACAGGAAGAACAGAAAGAGATAACTTTCCACCTTAGATTTTAATGGAATGGGGTAGACAGTCATTAATAAAATATACAACGTCCTCTAAAACTCTTTATTGAAAATATATGTGCATATATATGCATATWTCTGTATATATGTTATGAAATGAAACTGTAATGAGTAGAGGTAAGAGGGCAATAAAAACACAAAAGTATGAACCAGAAACAGAGAAGTGCTTCCTGACTATGACAAATAGTAACCCAAAACATCAAAGCTCATAAAATTCACAAATACTAAAATAATCCTATTTATCAAAATCATATTTAAAAACCCCTMTGGTTATCTTTTAATATAGGTCTTAATAATATAATAGTTCTAAATCACTTTCCAAGAGCTTATGTAAATTTTTGGAGATAAATTTTACATTAAAATGTATATTAAAAAGATATGTTTTCAGTTATTAGTTACATTGAGTGGAGGAAATGTAATTTATACCATGTCTATTTATGACCTTGGGTTGAGGTGCACATGTGAGTATATATGTATACAGAGTGAAGAATGTGACCCAAATCCTAAAAAGTATTTTTCTTTATTAGTTCTTCTAGAAAGTATGAACTAACAGTATTCTGAACACAGGAAGTTATTCTTATTACACAGAAATAAGCATGTTAATGAGCAAATACAGGAAGGACAACACCTACTGTTATGGTGCTGCAGAACTAGAATAAACTAAATAAAAGGAAAAGTATATTCCCAGTGGAATCGTGAGTATTCCAGTTTTACTTTATTGCAATTACGAAAATATGAGGCTAATCCAAGGTTTATTGCCCAAATGAATCCAGCAGAAAAGCTGAACACTGGATATAATATGCAAAGCATGCTATAGATCATCGATATACTTTACTTAAAATAGAAACTTTCGCAGGGAGAGAACCACATGTATACTAACAGTGAAGAATCTGGTTTCCATTCCTATCCTACA
>BDUI01032258.1:9095-21418 GCA_002335545.1 Apodemus speciosus | reverse complement strand
AGAGAGAGAGAGAGAGAGAGAGAGAGAGAGAGAGAGAGAGATTGCCAATTCTGGTCTAATAAGTACTTACTTGAGTTAGGGGGCCAGGATGCCCGGTGTTCACTGTTTGCTTGATTTCTGGGTGACCACCCCCGAACCTGGAAAGCCACAGTGATATCAAGAGTTATTTATGATCAATGGAAGGATTTACCCACAAAATTTAAAACACAAATGGAAACTTAAATTCCTCTTCTAGAACATAGGAACTGTAACATTTATCTTAAGAGCATGCACAGCCATTAAAGGTTCTCTGGTCTTTAGCAAGTGGGGGCTGGAGAGATGGCTCAGCAGTTAAGAGCACTGACAGCTCTTCCAGAGGTCCCGAGTGCAGTTCCCTGTAACCACATGGTGGCTCTGGTCTTCAGGGAAAGTCCCATCTGTTTTCTCATCCACACTTCCTTACACAGCTCCATGGTTGCTGAGCACAAGTCACCACACATCCCTTCCCTGGACTATCACACCACATCCAGTCATCAGCGCCACGGAGATGGAAGCCCAGCTGGAGTCCCCAGCAGGGAMTTGTACCGTGTCATATAAAGGCAGACTCATCAGACCAGGCTGCCTCAGGAGCTTGCCCAAGCAAGATGTCACAGTATTACCTTCCTTTCTTGTTTCTTCTGCATCTCTATGGCGTGCAGGCGCTCCATGAGGCTAGAGATCCCCTGCTCCAGGCTGTCAATGGTGTGGTGCTGGGGGTCGTGGCCACTGAAGCTGTTGCGCAGGCTGCGGAGAGCATCTCGGACGAGCTGGAGGTCACTGGTCTGGGGCTGAAAGGGAAGCGCTGATCGCATGGTCCCATGCCGATGCCGTATTTCTAGCCCCATCCCAGCCACTGAGCTAAAGAGGCTTAATAGGAAAGATCTTAGGATAGAGGCCTGAGTTCTACGCAGGAAAAATCTGCCTCAAGTACCTACTGTTTACCCACTAGGTAATGCTTAATTTTTAAACATGGATTTTTAAATTTTTGGATACTAAATGCCTCACTTGTATGTGTCACCAGAGGCTGGGAATACTTGAAGCTTAGCAGCTCGTGACGGCTGGGGCATTGCCCTCACTTCAGCTGGTTCTCTCTCTAGTCCTAGGAACCTACCCCTCTGTGGGTGACAGTAGTGGCGCCTCTCCCTGTGGCCGGAAGGACAAAGCCATTGCGCTGAGAACTGTGACTGTTGTAATTTGTCACCTAGACCATCAAGAAGAAAGGAAGGTTGTTAACAGGGGAATGCCAAACCAAGGCACCTTCTGCTTTACATCCCTCACTTTCTGATGTAGCATGTAATTYCCCCCATTTCCTACTTACATTCAAAGGGTTCTGTGGGGGCTGAGGACGTGGCTCAGTGAGGAAAAGTGCCGCAGACCTGAAACCCGAGTCTGACCCTGAGAACCCACGTACAAAGCCAGATAAAATGATGTATACGTGTAAACCTCACACTTCTACGGTGACATGGGAGTTGGAGAATTACCCAGAAGCTCATGGGCCAGTTTGCTCAGAGTATGCAACACAATAACAGAAACAAGGGAGACCCTGCCTCAACCAGGTTGAAGATGAGAACTGGTGTGTATACACACACACACACACACACACACACACACACACACACACACGCAAACAGTGAAAAAATATTCATCGTGTCATGTGTGGAGATGTATTCTCCCTCTTCCCCACTGCTGGGTTAAGGCTGCAGTTGACACTGAGTGATCATCCTGAAAGCTGAATGAATGATATGGCGACCCTGCCCTAGAAGCCCATGGCCACTCTAGCAGCCTTTTCTCTGCTTTAAGCAACCAAGAACACATGTATCTTAAATTCGACTCTGTGTTAGGTGGTTTAGTAAGACTGTAGTCAGCTGTTTATGTAGTTCAATACTCACTGTTATTTTCATATTTCATTTCTAAGTGTTAGAAGCTAAGTACCACCCTGACCCTGTCCCCTGGGTGCTGGAGAGGGAACCTGGAACCTTGAGCACACTAGGTGAGTGCTCTACCACTGAGCTACACACCCAGGCCCTGGCGCCTGCCTGCAGTCAAGGCCCTCTCTAGGGAGAATCCTAGCATTCCAGGTTACCTCGTCTGCGTCTCCTTTCATGCAGTGAGCCAGAAGGACATCTTTATGCTCGAGCTCCCGTTCTAGATCCACCTGAAAACAGATCAAATCAGGAAAGTGTTTCCTTCCGGCCAGAGGGCCAGGCAGGCCAGTGGCTGATGCGTCCTGACCTGCTGGTAACTGGCGTCTGAGAGTTTCCGAAGTGCATCTTCCAACTTGGCTTGCTGCTGCTGAAAGAGGCGGTCCTTCTGTCCCAGCTCTTTCTGCAATGGAGAGCTGCTTTCAGAGGTGTGGCAAACACAAGGATATCAGTGGCTCACACTCTTGTAATACGACCTAGAAGAGCCCCAGGGATATACAGGCGTCTTCACTCTGTACCCAGAAGGCTTTCCGTCTGTCACAGTCTCACCTGGTGCCAGGATTCTTAGAAAGGCAAAGAGGGAGCAAAGTGCCTACAGAAGGGCTGCTATGGGCCTGCCACTCACTGCTGCCGGGCTCCTGTGCTCGGCTCCTCCCCAGAGCTATGCTCTCTACGCTTCAGAGCTAATGGAAAGTATTTCCTACCAGAGAGCAAAGGCAGAGCTCAATACAAAAGAGGGATCTTTGAGCATGCACTAACATGGGCTATTCACAGAAAGGCACCCAGAGGGCATCTCTTACTTTATATTCTCCCAAGAGCCGGTTCCTCTCATCTAGCTTCCTCTGCAGATCCACCTGCAAGGTAAGAAAGAATTCAGTGGCGAGGAGGCATTATGTACAAACCCCTCAGGGAAACCAGCCACTTGGTAACCAGAATTAACAGACAGTACACAGCACTCTGAGGGTAGGCCCTGACAAAAACACACGCCAGCTCTATGAGTCCTTAACAAAATAAACACACTGTACAAACACAATTTGGTCTTAGTGTTCTCCAACTGAAGTCAAGGACCATCCAGGGTGCCACAGGCTTAGGTGCTATGACTAAGACCAGAAATGAGTCTTATGGGAATAAAAATAACTGCAGATATAGATGGTAGGCACCTCAGGAACAAACTGGGAGAGATTACAAGGGCAGATCAAACAGTACTTCATTATGATCCCATTTGACTAATGGGTTGTCTGAGGTCAAAGGTCACACGTTTAACTCACATTCTGGTTGTGCAGCTCATCCTTATCCATATTTGCCCTCAGCAGCTCTTGCTTGAGCTGAAGAACAGATGTGTCCTGCTGAGTCAACCTCTGCTGCAAGGCATCCTGGGAATAAAGACACTCTTTATTAGTCTCCATTCGTGACCCAGCCAGATGGCACTTCTTACTAACCCCTTCACTGTGTATGGAGCATTAGCCCTGGCAAACTGGGAGAAGACAGGAATAACAAGGACCTTGCCACAAGGACCTAAGCAAAGAGGATTCTCTCCTCTTCCGAGACACCGTCATCTAAGGGGAGAATCACATCCACGGTCCTGAGAGAGACTTGGTTTCCCCTCACCCGCAGCTCATCCTACCCTACACACGTTCCTGGCGTCATGAGTGTACTATCCAGACGGGGAGTAGCTTCTGGGATCAGACGGACCCAATGCCCGTCACTTCCTCCTTGGAGGACACTGTCCTTGAACATGTGATCTTCCTCCTCCCTCCAGTTTCCTCATCTACCTCTTGGGTATATAAATACTCCACCTGACTTGGCGCCTTTTCCTCCTCTCTCTGTCCAGTCCCCATGTCCTAGAACAGTGGTTCTCGACCTTCCTAAGGCTTTGACACTTTAATACAGTTCACATCGTGGTGGCTGCCAACCATGAAACTGTTTTCATTAGTACTTTATAACCATAGTAATATAAAATATCTGATATGCAGGATATCTGATAGGCAACCCCTGCATGTCCCAAAGGGGTCATGATCTACAGGTTGAGGACCACTGCTCTAGGTAGGATAGCCTGGCCTTAAATTCATGGCCTTCTTATCTCAGCCTCCAGAATGATAGGATCACAGGTCCCATAGGAAACCCACTTTAAATTATCCAGCTGACAGGACAGTGCAGGGCAAAACTAAGATATCCCTGGCATCGTATCCTGGCACATTTCCAGAATGCACCAACGGTATGTACGTTATCAAAGACTTAGGGAAAGAGGAGCCTCTGTGCTCAGTTGTCCTAAATGTGTTCAGGGCAATAGCTTCAGTTTTCAAAGATTTTATATTTATCTGTGTGTCTGTGTGTGTCTGTATGTTTGTGTGTCTGTGTATATGTGTATCTGTGTGTCTGTGTATATGTGTGTGTCTGTCTGCATGTCTGTGGAGTTCATAGTCTCTATAAAAGTCGAATACTTTCTTACTCACTGAGCAATGTCTCTGAGTCAAAGCCAACTGCTCTATGATATACTCTCTGAGGTTTTTCAATGTGATATTTTTATAATGACTCTTCAAGCCTATTGGAAATGTCTCAAACTTAATTAACCAGAGGGCACATTTCTGTTTTGAAATACTTCAGTGCACTAAGGTTACTAAATATGTTTTGGACAGTGTTACTGAGTTAGTCTTGGCTAGCAAATGAAGGTTTGTGCAAGAAAGAGGGGAACAGTAGGAGCTTTAGATGAAGTCTCAGATGTTACAATCCTATTTGAGTGAATACCATATATTCAAGGTTAGTAGTGCAAGCATTGACTATACCAGCAAAATAGCTCCCCCAAAGTAGCTAGTCAAAAATACCAGCACCAGGAGAATGATTAAATATATATTTAATTACACACAGAGAGAGAGGGGGGGGAGGGGGAGGGGGAGGGGGAGAGGGAGGGGGAGAGAAAGAGGGAGGAGGAGAGAAAGAGAGAGAGAGAGAGAGAGAGAGACAGACAGACAGACAGACAGACAGACTATTATGGGATTCAAAGAGATGGCTTAGCCATTAAGTGCACTGGCTGCTCTTCCAAAGGATCTGAGTTCAATTCTTAGCACCCACGTGGAGGCTCACAACCATCTGTAACTCCAGTTCCAGGGGATCCAACACCCTCTTCTGGCCTCCTTGTTTACCACACATCCAAGTGATGCAGACATATATGCAGGGGAAACACTCACACACATAAAAAATAAAAATAAAAAGAACAACATGCAAGTATAAAGAAGCCCTAAAATGCTTTTTACTAAAGTAGAACCATCTCCCAAAGACACTGCTAAGTGAAAGCAGCGCAGTGAAGGGCTGTCTCCGCAGTTTACTGTTATTTGGGACGAAAAGTGGGAGAAAATGTTAAATAAATATACTGGATAATTGATAAGTTGCCTCAAGCAGGGAAAACAGCTCGTGATGGCAGTGGGGTGTGGTAGGCTACTCTCCTGTGTTTTCAAACCATCTGAATGTTAGTAACCACTCTGACATGGTTCCTTTTTCTTTTTTTCCTAAAAAGGGCATCTTTACGAACTGAGAGTGCTTTCACACAAAGCGAATCAAGGTGGCCCAAAGGCAAGTGACAGCACCATGAGTCACAACCAGGAGACATAAGCCTCAGCAAGAACAAAGATCTCCTCCTCAGCATGTCTCCCCAGCCACCGCAAAGCCCTTTCCATACCCCTAGCACCAAGCCTGTTAAAGACCCCTAGCAAAACCCCAATAGTCCCAGCACTCACTAATATACCACATTACCTCACAAAGGCTTACAAAAAATAAAACTAAGAAGCCAGAAGGAAGGAATTCAGTGCTTTCATTTTACCTTTATCCCCTGTAAGTTCCTGACTTCTTGCTTGCATTTCAGCAGTTCTTTCTACAAAGCAAACACAGTGAGCTCAGACGGTGGCTTCTGGGCCGCTTCATAAGCATTAGCTCATTCTGTCAGTGAGAAGACAAAGCCCAGTTGGCCGCTCCATGAAGATTAACCCATCAGCTGAGGCACAAGGCAGATGCAGTCCTGTAAACAGGAAAGACTGGCCCTCTGTTCTCTAGGTGCCCACCACTGAGATGCCCAGGCAGAAACAAGACACCCCACAGGCTTTCTCCACGCAGCAACCTTTGTTAACAGGAGAACCTGTTAACACCATCTGCATCTCTCTTCAAATCTGTGATATGCTATTTCTTCTTAGTTTGATTTTATTTAACTTAAGCAAAGAGTTGGCATGCTTCTGATTGCTTCTGATTCTCCAAAAGGCTATTGTCTTTTTGTCTTTTTTTCTGGACTGAGGCTATTGTTCTTTGTGGTCCAAACAAAAACAAACTTGGTTTTATAATGGGAACTTGAGTAATTGAATTTCCATAAATATGACTGCAATTAAAAATAGAGATTTGAGAAAAGCAATGCCTGTTGCTGAGACTCGGGTCTATTGTGTCACATAAAGGATAATTAGCTTATCTAAAATGGGATTCTTAACCAGGCCCCCAACAGATGGCATCAAAAGTTATCAAAAATTCATGTCTAAGTGTGTATATGTGCACATAGCATATGTCTGGGAAGATGTGCCCAGTCACAATGCTCTACTACTGACCTAGAATAACTCTGTAAATTTACATAAAAAGAACCACACTAACATTAGACACTCCTCTTTTTTGAGGCAGGTTCTCATTAAATAGCTCTGGTTAGCCTAGAACTCAGTACGTAGACCAGGCTAAACTCTAATTTATGTACCATGATGCCTAATCTACAGTCATCTTTTTCTCCTGATTAAATTTAAAAAAAAAAAAAGGAATCTAGAAACATTTCAAGCTTACAGAAAGGTACACCCTGAAACAGAATCGATAACTACTAAGATTAAAAAGGTGTCACCATGAGCAACAGGCCAGATGTGTCTCTCTCCTCCAAAACAGACACCACAGCACAGGTACGGTTCAGCAAACCCCGGCGCCGCATCGCTAGTCCTCTCCAGAATGTCCCAAAGCTGGCACGTAACCTCCCCACAATTATTTTCAAAGGGGAAAATGTGTCCTATCCTACCTTAAGGTCTTGATTCTCCTCCATGCTCTGATCCAGACGGCTTCGGATTATAATCTGAACGTAAGATGAGAGATGGTCATGCGCCTGTACTGACGTTCATTGGCCAGTCACTCAACAAACACTCCCTGAACACCTACTAGACACCATTCCCTCCAGGTGAACACATGCCCTCCATACAGCAAATGCCCCAAATGCACAATATAAAACAATATGGATGAAGTTTACAGTACGTGTGTGTGTGTGTGTGTGTGTGTGTGTGTGCGCGCGCGCGCGCGCGCGCGTGCTGGGAGAAGCAGATGGAATCGGGGAAAGAGAAGCCGAAGCTGAAAAGGAGACGGGAAGTAGACCGTGACGGTCCACTGAGGATGCTGGGGAACTAACACAAAGGCTTCTTTTGACTTTTAAAGGATATTTATTTTTATTACTGTTATGTCTATCTGTTGTGTGTGCCTATGGGTATATGCTCATTGAGTACAGTAGCCTTGGAGGCCAGAGGCAAAAGACCCCCGAGAACTGCAGGGAGCCACCTGACATGGGGGCTGGGAATTAAATTCCTGCTAAGTGCTCTTAACTGCTGAGCCATCTCTCCAGCTCCATCAATAAAAAGTTTATACAAAGGGAAGACAAAATAATCCTTAAATTATTCCCCCAATTTCATTGAAAATGAACAAGAGGTTAGAAGAAGAATCTCTATTCAGAAAAACCTGTCTCGAGGCTGCCAGGGTACTGAATGAGTAAGGGCCCCGAACTAAGCAGGAGCTAAGAAAACGGCGGCACTGGATGTGAAGGGAAGATCAGAAGGAACTCAGGGATGGTAGCCAGGTTTCTGTTTGGGGCATCTGAGTAAACGAGATGTGAACACAAGCAGAAGGATACAGAGAGTCAGTGTCTATGTAGAGGACAGAAATACTTAGCCGAGGACCCACTGACACCGAGAGCCCAGGAATGAGGAGCCGTTTGCTGCACACACAGCTCTACAAGCAGGTGCAGGGTGAGTGAGGCCACGGAAGGCAGATGACACCGCCCAGTGACCGTATGGATTGATGAGGACCCGGGCAGGGGTGTGAGGAGCCCCACATGACACAGAGAACAGGAAAGCATCAGGGGACCGGGCCGGAACCTGGAGGGGAGTGGGGCCATAGGCGTTCCTGGCCATTACCATATCTACCATACCATACTAGCACTGTGGACTAGTGTCTGACTCAGAGTCAGCACCTTCTGGACATCTGCTGATTAAATCAATAGGGAAACCAGGAAGGTGTAACCAAGAATGGCAGACAGACTCTAGGAGAGAGAGGTCAGGTGTGAGAACGGCCAGGCCTAGTATCCAGCCAGACGAGGAGTTTACCAGCTGTTCCTCGGGATTGACTCCTGGTTCACAGAGGGCCACAGGTCTTTCCTGTTCATCCTCAGGCAGAGAGCCATTGAGTAGCAAGGCCTGGATAAACCACAAAGACAGGAGAAACTGAATGCCCTGCCACCGGATTCAGTCTAGAGTCACCACAAATAGAATCATCGGCTAACACAGCATGTTTCTGGAGAAAGCCAGATGATAAATAACCTCTGCTTGTTTCCAGTGGCCCTGATGACACACAGCTTCTTCTATAGGCCCCGCTCCCCATTTTTAAAGAGTCTCATGATCCTGAGCTGGCCTTGAACAGCAGAGGTTGGCTTTGAACTTCTGCCCCTCCCGTCTCTACCTCTCATGTATTGGAATTTCAAGCATCTGACACCATGTCTAGTTTACAAAGCGATCCGACCAGACCTAGAACTCCGAGCCAGCTACAAAGGCTCTGCACCAACTGAGTTACAGGCTCAGCCCCACGAACCGCTTTTATCTGGATACTCGGGCCCCTCTGCTCTGAGGATTCTTGGTCTCAGAAGAATAACAAACCTTCCCTTTGGAAGTGTCCAAACACATTTCAAACTGGAGTTGTTCACACATGGCTCTACCAGCTGAAAGGAGATCTAAAATCATGTGTAATTTTCCTGGCTCAAAGATTACAGTGTATTACAATGGACTGTCTGAAATCCATTGAAAAACAGTCTTGGGCCTATTCGCGTTTTTATTTGTTTGTTTTAATAGTTCTGCATTTCAACCCCGAAGGCATCATGAATAGATCTTTACAGAGATGGCCTCATTCATTTCAGCACAGGCTGTTTCTCATTAGAGTATTAGTAAGTAGAAAGGGGACAGATATACCGAAAAGCTCAGGAAGTTCAGGCTTTCGGGCCTTGTCCATTGCCTCTCCCAAGAATCCATGGCGGACACTATTAATAGTTTGTAATCTCATTCCTTCCCTTTAAAACTTATCTTGAAATTTATTTTTATTATTGACTGATTCAAGGTAAGTCCTCACTATGTAGCCTTGGCTGGTCTGGAAGTCAACATGTACCCCAGGCTGGCCTCAAACTCAGAGAGGTCTATCTGTCTCTGCCTCCATGTAGCATCTTGCTCTGATAAAGTTTACTTTCATTTTTAATGTCTCTGCGTGGGCTTGTGCATGTGACTTCAGGGCCCACAGACACCAGAAGAAGGTGTTGGATAGCCTAGAGATGGAGTTACAGTCACTGTGTGATATGAGGGCTAGGATGCAAACTCAGATATTCTAAAGAGCAGTGCATGCTCTTAGCAGCCAAGCCATCTTTCTGTCGTGCGTCTGTCTGTCTGCTTACCTCTCTCTCTCTCTCTCTCTCTCTCTCTCTCTCTCTCTGTGTGTGTGTGTGTGTGTGTGTGTGTGTGTGTGTGTGTGTGTGTGTCTCGAATGCATGCAGGCCACAGTATACACAGGGAGGTCAGAGGACTGCTTTTAGGAGTCAGTTCTCTCCTTCTAGGTGTGGGTACCAGAGATGGGACTCAGGTTCTCGGTCGTGGTGCATCTCACCAGCCTTGGAGTCTTTTTCTTAGAACAGCTTCCTGGTACACTTCAGGACCTGCCTGCTCAGGGAGGTATTGAGATGTTATCAGGAGAGTTAAGGATGGGAAACTATTCTCCTTGTCTGAGTTTTGTTTCAACTTGAAAGACAGCTTTAGAGGATAAATACAACCTGTCTGAATAAATATAACAACTTTCATCAGATAGTCAATGGTCTCTAATGACGGCAAACTAAGTCACAAATATTGGATGTGGCTTGCTATCCAACTTGTTCATCACCGAAGCAGCTAAGAAGTTGGTGGACGGTGTAAACCCTTTTGTGCTCCTTGGAGACACTGGATCCTCATTGCCATGGAGTGGCAGTGGCAGTGATTTACAACTCCTCTTTTCGGAGGAAATATTAGGTGGCTGCCTTTCTGCTTGTCAACTCTCTTTCTTTTTTGTTATTTCTGTTTCACCAGTCACTGAATTTCTCCTTAACTAAGGAACACAAACCAAACAGAGCMAAACTGATAGCTACTCACACCTTGCTCAAACAATGCAAATTATTCCAGGGGAGAAAAACCTGGCTAAGTAACCCCACCCCCAAACTCATGGAACACTTCCTACTAAAACAAGATTAAATCATTAAGTACTCATTACTGGAGTTGCAGAAAGGGATTTTTTTTTTTTTTTTTTTTTTTTTWAAAACACAGAGCAAGGAACAGACACCATAAACTTGAGGAATGTTTACAATGCAAACTTTCCTCCAATTGGCCTGGGTTCCGGGGCATACATTATGCAAATCATTTTACAGAAGCACCAATCTCCTTTTTCCTTAGGAACCCTTTGTGTACCCACCCTGTCAGAGGCTGGGAGCACGCCCTCCAGCGCCTGCCAGAGCCTCACACATAATGTGGGCTTTGTTTACGTGTCCATAAATATTTCACAATTCAAAACTGGTGCAGTTCCCAGCACAAACAGAATGGAATATTCCTAGGCAATTTCAGGGTCATCAGCACACGACAAGGACTCCTCCAAACAGAGCCAATCGAGTAAGGGCAGAGGGTCGAGGGGGTCATGGTGGGCTCTAAGTCAAGTGGGTGAGCCCGTGTCTGGGGGAGATTTCCCTAATTGATAGCACAGATAGMACAACAAAYGAAGGGCTTTGTTTGTTCAAGGGAAACCTCTGCTACCAGAGCGCTTGCCTTGGCATCAAGTGTTGGTGCGTGAGGAAGTAGCCAAGTCCCTTAGCTAGACACAAATGGGAACCTGGTGGCACTGCTACCTTCTTCCCCCTGTCTGCTGCAGAACTCCTGGGTGACAGTCTTTATTAGAAGTTGCAGCTGCAGGTCAGGAAGTACATAAAAGACACCTACCTACACAGCAGGGGTCAGCCAGAGCTCCGGAGCGTGCACAATCCTAACAGCTGGACAGTAAACAAGAGTCCCAAAGTCCACTGAAAACATTCACCAACAGGGGATTTCCACTCTTTGTGAGAACACAACTAAAATCAGGTGGKTTTTTTTTTTCTTTGCGATCTGATACTATCAACTTCAAAAGAATGATTAGCTAGGCCACTGAGAACAAACTGCGGAGGAGAGAGCTACCTGTAGTCCTGAAATCATTTTCTTTGCTTCCTCCATTTCCTTTTCTAAGTGTTCTTGCTGCTCCAGCAGCTGCTCTTCCCACGTGGCTTCCAGGTAGGTTCCGGGGCTCCCGGGCCTCCAGTCTCGGGATAATGGAGAGTCTGTCTCGTCTGCAAAATGAAAGGTGGGATGACAGTTCATGCTGAAGAATGGATTCCGGCAGACAGAGCGCAGCCGTGGACTTCACAGGTTCAGGTCACCTGCTTTCTGAACCTGTCTGCACAGACACACTAGGCTCTCCACTAGGTGGGGTTGTGAGACACAAAGAATTGGTTGTTCACTGAGGTACCAGGCTCAGGAAAGCACGGGCTTGGGGAGGAAGAGTCTCCCCCCACTTCGTCCCCTAGGAAGAGCAGGGCTCCTGCCACAGAGACCCGTTAGAGCACACAAACCCCCAACTCTGGAATTAGCACCCCAGAGTCAGACTTAGCTTCCCCTCATAATGGACTATAATTTCCAAGCCAAATTAACCCTTTCCTCCCCAAACCACTGCTGGTAGTGGTGGGTTTTCGTTTGTTTTTATCACAGTGGTAGAAACCCCAACTAAGACAAATCTACCCCTTTCGCCCCTTGGAGTCTTAACTAAGTCCTTTTCACACAACATCGATGTTGTGTGAGTCAATCCTGAAATAAAATTCTTTCCCTGTMTTTAAGACATCTTTGAGTCCCAGAGAAGGGGGAGGCTAGAGGGGTGAGGCGGGAGTGGTGGGGTGGATAGAGGAGCACCCTCTTAGAGGCAAAGGGGAGAGGGAGGGRGGGTGGATGGTTCATGGAGGGTAGGGAGATGGGGAAGGGGATAACATTTGAAATGTAAACAAATAAAATGATTAATAAAAAGAAACAAAAACAAAAA
>BDUI01032255.1:11994-22125 GCA_002335545.1 Apodemus speciosus | reverse complement strand
TGCTCAATAAAAGTATATTCTTTCATTTAAAAAATAAAGAGCCAGGCAGTGATGGCTCATGCCTTTAATCCCAGCACATGGGAGGCAGAGGCGGGTAGATCTCTGAGTTTGAGGCAAGCCTGGTCTACAGAGTGAGTTCCAGGACAGCTAGGGCTACACAGAGAAACCCTGTCTCGAAAAAACAAAAAACAAAAAACAAAAACAAAAGAAAGAAATTTATTTTCTTTTTTTAATTAGATATTTTCTTTGTTTACATTTCATATATTATCCCCTTTCCACATTTCCCTTCCGCAAAGCCCATATCCCACCCCCCTCTTCACTAACCCACTGACCCCCACTTCCATGACCTGGCATTCTTCTACACCAGGGCAATGAGCCTTCACAGGTCCAAGGGCCTCTCCTCTCATTGATGTCCAACCAGGCCATCCTCTGTTACACATGCGATGGAGCCATGGGTCCCTCCATATGTACTCCTTGGTTGGTGGTTAATTCCTTGGCACCTCTGGGGGTACTGGTTGGTTCATATTGTTGTTCCTCCTATGGGACTGCAAAGCTGTTCAGCTCCTTGGGCCCTTTCTCTAGCTCCTCCACTGGGGACTCTGTGCTCAGGTCAATGGTTAGCTGAGAGCATCCCCCTCTGTGTTTGTCAGGCACTGGCAGAGCCTCTCAGGAGACATCTATATCAGGCTCCTGTCAGCTAGCACTTGTTGGCCCCTGTAATAGTGTTTGGGTTTGGTAACTTAATATGGGAGGGTTTTATTGATTCTTTATAAGCTCCATAGTATGCACCCCAGTCCCACTGATGTAGCCTTCCCTTTGTATGTGCCCTCTGCACTTGAAAAATATTCCCCAAAGAAAAGAAAGAGATGAAAAACAATGAAACGAAACAAAAAAAAAATAGAAAATATCTCATGGAAGCCATGAATCACAGTGTGCCATAATGGGTCCCACAGTACACTCTTTTGTCCATACATCTTTATTTACAAATGTTGATTTCAATGAGTCATTGGACTTGTTCCAGGCCCTTGGCTTCTACTGCACCATCAATACTGGATCCTCACCAGGACTTCTCTCAGCTATGCTGTTGTTACCCTTAGTCATGGAGAGCCTGTAGCTTTGGATCTGCAGGATTAGCCCTTTCACATGTTCTAGCAGTTCATAGATAAGGTAGATGTTAGGGTAGRCCAACTCAAAGTGCTGGATCTGGGCCCTAGGTGCTAGCAAACCAGGTTAAAAAATAAACAAACAAACAAACCAACAAACCTTTTCAGCACTGCCCTGACTAGCTCAACTAATGCTAAAGCTAGCAAGGGCCAGTGTCAGCTCTCCTCCTCTCCTATCCTTGTGGTTGGATCAACCATGTCTCTGACACCAAAGCCAATTTACTATGCTGCCCAAGTGAGTAGCAGGACATGCTCTCCTGAATGCTGAATCTAATGAGGGACAGGAATAGTTCACCTGCTCATAACCCAGGGACCTGCTCTCCCAACTGTTGTAGGTGGCAAAGGGTAAGAGCCCAAGAGCCTTACCCTTTCACCCAACTCACTCCTTGACAGACAACTAACAGGGACAGCTCTCCTGTGCGCAGGCCATCAGGTGTCTCAGGAGACCTTCCACCAGGGCCAGCTCTACTTTGCTGACCATGCAAGTTGCTCTAGCTGGTAAAAGATGGGGCAAACTCTCCAGAGTTCAGCAGCCAGAGAGAGGTGGGGTAAGCTCTCAGCATCCCTTGGATGTCTATGTGGTCCCTGGTAATAGCCCACACCAGGGATATGGGCATTGTCTTTACTGGTAATATGGGCCCCGGATATTGACACAGGACCCTGGGACTCCTTTGCCACAGACCCAGACATGACCTTCAGTGGCAGTGTGGATTGGGATTTCACCATGGCCTTAGGTGGCAGGGCAGTCTACACACAACAKGCTATCCCTCCTCATCTTTGTGTCTCTGATTCCACCTCTTCTTAATGCTCAAACTTTTCTGCTTTTCTTTATCTTTCATCTATCCAACACATAGTTCACATTGTAGTAGCTCCTGCTGTTGGGTGGACACAAGGATGTCAAACATYTGGGTGTTCCCTATCTGCCTTGCCTGTGTAGCATGGCGGCAGGGAGGCCTCTGTCAATTATTTCCAGGCCCATGATAAGTGGAATGGCTGTGGGTGGGTATCAGAATTCCTTCTTCAGCTAGTGCTTCAGTTTGTGCCTCACTTGGGTCTCTGAGTGTCCTGTAGACTATTGCCATATATTTTCTTTTATTTTACATTCATTAATATTTTTTGAGAATTTCATGCATGAGTCCTGTACTAAATTATTTGCATTTTCTTCCTCTTCCCTTAAAATTCTTTCTTGTCCCAAACAATTTTTGTCCAATTCGTAACTACTTCTGCTTTAATTATAATTGTTATACACATAGAGACACAAACATGTGTATATGTAAATTTAATATTCAGAGTCTGTTTAGTGTTGCTCATTTGTATATTTGTTTAGGGCTCAGCACTTGAGATATGAAACCCTGTTAAGAAGAATTGTTCCTGGGGAATAATGATTTATTCTTCCTGTTTTACAGCTCATAATTACATGTAATTATTAATGTCAGGGTGGGGCTTTGTGAAGTTTCCCCATTGACATTAACATAGCAAGTTGTGTTGTCACTGTGCAAGTCTTAGGAAGCCACATTGTTGAGATTCCTGGATGCAACTAACTGTCCTATGTAAAAGACATCATATATAAAAGGTCTCAGGTGATCTAGTCCCATGGCTATTACAATCACCCCTTTTCTCTGATGGTCCTCATTCTTAGGGGTAAGGAGTGTCTTGTGGATGTATTAATTGTGGGTGGATATACCATGAACATTTGTTCTCACCATTTTGGTCAGTTGTGGCTTTCTATAATGATCTCTATTTTCTTCATAAAGAAGGTTTTTGTTTTTGTTTTTGTTTTTGTTTTTGTTTTGTTTTGTTTTGTTTTAAAGAGGTAAGAGTTACACTATCTTTAGATATAAGGAAATGTATTTAGAGTGCTGTTTAAAATTATACTGGCTTAAGAATCCTTTCTCCAAAGGACATTGATCACCATTAATACGATAGCCACACAGGAGCTCTAATGGAGATCTCCCCTGATGTTAGTATTTCATGATTGATATTATGGTCCATGGATCTCAGACCTGTATTTGCTTTTAAGTCAGATGGTTTAAGAAAGGTACTTTAGAGAGATATATCTGATTACATTTTTGATTTTTGATGGTTCCAGGAAAAGGCAATGAAAATCTCCTGGGAAAGATTCATTGTTCCATATTTTATTGTGGATACTCATTAACATTGGAAATTTAAACATATCAGTATAAAGAAGAGTTAGGAGAAGTTAAGTCCAATGTTAAAATAGAGTTTCAAGACTGTAGGGAAGTAGATGGTACTTATAGTGGGAACAGTAACTGAATTGAAAGTGTGATTTGTGTCCAGAGCATGTAACTAGATGCTACAATATCATGACTGAACTTTATCACATGAAGATCTGCTTTTTATAGATAAGAAAATAATATGATTAAGGGATACTAAAAACAAACACTTATTTCAAGAAAAAAAAGAGAAATTTCATAAAAGGAAGGGCCATTAATGAATCATGTTTTATTAGTGCCTTTTAAATTCCCCCAAACTGGCTATTTCAAATTTCAGCATCCATAACACTTACCAACTGACATGAACATTTGGCTAGACTCTCTGTAAGCCTCATATGATTTCTAGCTTTTTTTTTAGCAATAAAGTATTATTAATTAGATATATATGTTTTTGGATATAATGCTGTTATAACAAAACACTACAATATCTCATAAAAGCTACTTTTATATGTACCAGAAAACTGAAGAACCCATGGAACTTGCTTACTATTATAGTCTTTTAGGTGAGGTAGCTGGAAATAAAACCATAATGTTGCCAATATACATCTACAATTATAATGAATCAATTTTATATAAACCCTGATTAAATTTTAATTATAGAGGTATTACTAGTATGTTGACTTTATGTATGTAAGCTAAAACTTAGAGTTAAGTTTATCTTGTTGAAGGATAAATTCTGGCATCTTAATAAGGCAATATTTCTTAACTGTTTGACAGATTCTTAGAGCAATATGTAACACTAATACTATATGATAGATATGTTGATGTGTTCTTCTAATTTTCTACTCAAATTTTACATAGTTATAACACTCCTGGGTATATATCCAAGGCATGTTCCACAAGGACACTTGCTCAACTATGTTCATAGAAACATTAATCATAATACTCAGAAACTGGAAGCAGCCTAACATCCCTTCAATGGGTAAACCAAAAAAGAAAATGTGCTAATTTACAAATGGAATATTACTAAACTCTAAGAAATGGCATTTTGACATTTGCAGGCAAACAGATAGAACTAGGAGAAGAAAMAATCACCCTGAGTGATGTAATCCAGATACAGAAAGATGGTATGCACTCACTTATAAGTGTGTATTAGCTATTAAGTAAAGATAATCATGCTATAATCTATTAGACCTAGAGAGGCTAAGTAACATGGAAGTCACAAGGAGACACTTGGATCACCTAGAGAATTCATAGGTAGACAAGGGGTGTGTGGGGCTAAGAACTGGAGGGATCAGTTGAAAGCAGTAGGGACTGGGGAAGAGAGTTCTGTCTGACTGAGGATGGCAATTCAGGCCACTGGGTGATAATATGGAAACCGAGAATAATGGGAACTTCCTGGAATCTATGAGGGTAACTTTAGCAAAGACAAATTAATGTTTAACCTGATGAAAGTGATTCAAGGATACTGAAAACTACCTACTGATGAAAGAATATAAGACCATGCTTGATTTTAATATTTATAAAGTGTTCTATGTATTTACATTCCAAATGTTGTCCTACTTCCTGATCCCCTGACTCCATGAGTTCTTCACCCATCTTCCCTTCCCTTTGCCTCTGAGAAGGTGCTTCCCCACCCTYTCCCATCTCATCACCCTTCTCTGAGATATCAAGTTTCTACAGGATTAAGGACATCCTTTCCCACTGAAGTCAGTCAAGGCAGATCTCTGCTACACATGTAGAAGAGGGCACATTTATGTTCTTTGTTTGTCAGCTTAGCTTCTGGGTGGACGAGGGATCAAGGTTAGTTGATACTGCTCTTCCTATGGGGTTACGATCCCCTTCAGCTCCTTCAGTTCTTCCTTCCATAGGGGTCCCTAGGCTCAGTCCAATGGTTGACTGTAAGTATCTGCATCTGTCTTATTCAGTTGCTGGTAGAGCCCCTCAGAGAACAGTCATAGTAGGCTCCTTCTGCAAGCACAACATGGCATCAGTAGTAGGTAATGTTAGGATTTAGTGCCTGCATATTGGAAGGATCCCAGGTTGAGTTGGTCTGTGGAAGGCCTTTCCTTCAGTTTCCACTCCATTTTTGTCCCTGCATTTCTTTCAGACTGGAACAATTCTGGATCAAGAATTTTGAAGGTTGATAAGTAGCCCATGTCTCAAATGGGGGACCATGTCTATCTATGGATGTCTTGAGGTTCCACCTCCTAATTTTTGGRCATTTCATCTAATGTCATCCCAGTTGGGTTCTGTGATCCTCTAATATCCTTAGTGTCAGGGACTTTCTAGAGGCAAGCCAACTCCTGATTCCTCACTATTGCATTTTTCCATTCATTCTGCTGGCCTTCTACACTTCTTTCCTGTCTTCCACCATATATTATATTGTTGATATTTTACTTCCTTCTCCCCTCTCCCACCAATGTCCCTTCCTCTCTTTTCATCTGGTGATTATTTTGTTTCCCCTTCTAAGTGGGATTGAASTAACCTTAATTAGGCCTTCCTTCTTATTAAGCTTCACATAGTCTGTGACTTGGATCATAGGTATTCTGACAATTTTGGCTAACATCCTCTTATCAGAGAATACACACCATGTATGTCCTTTTGAGTCTGAGTTACCTCATTCAGGATGATAATTTCTAGTTCCACTCATTTGCCTTTAAAATTCATGATGTCCTTGTTTTTAATAGCTGAGTAGAATTCGATTGTGTAAATGTACAACATTTTCTGTATCCATTTTTCAGTTGAGGGACATCTTGGTCGTTTCCAGCTACTGGCTATTGCAAACAAGTTTGCTATAAATGTAGTGGAATGTATGTGCTTATGGTATGGCAGAGCATATTTGAGTATATGCCTAGGAGTAATATCCCTGGATCTTCAGGTAGAATTACTTCCAATTTTCTGAGGAACCACTAGATATATTTCCAGAATGGTTTGCAATCCCACCAGCAGTCAAGGAGTGTTCCTCTTTCTTCACATCCTTGCCAACATGTATTGACATTAGAGTTTTTTTATTATTATTATTTTAGTCATTCTGACTGGTGTAAGGTGGAATCTCAGGGTTGTTTTGATTTGCATTTTTCTGATGACTAAGGATGTTGAGCATTTCCTTAGGTGCTTTTCATTCATTTGAGTTTCCTCAGTTGAGAATTCTCTGTTTAGCTCTGTACTCCATTTTTTAATTGGGTCATTTATTATTCTAGAGTCTAACGTCTTGAGTTCTTTGTATATATTTAACATTAGCCCTCTGTCAGGTGTAGCACTAGTGAAGATGTTTTCCAGTAGGTATGTTGCCATTTTGTCTTATTGACAGTGTCCTTACAAAACCTTTTCAATATTATGAGATCCCATTTGTTAATTATTGATCTTAGAGCCTGAGCCACTGTGATTTTTCAGGAAATATTCCCCTGTGCAAATGTGTTTGAGGCTATTTTCCACTTTCTCTTCTATTAGATTCAGAGTRTCTGGTTTTATGTGGAGGTCCTTAATCCACTTGGATTTGAACTTTGTACTGTGATAAATATGGATTAATTTGTATTCTTTTTACATCCTGACCACCAGCACCATTTTTTGAAGATGCTTTCTTTATTCTTTATTTTGGCTTCTCTGTCAGAGATCAAGTGTCCATAGGTATGTGCATTTATTTCTGGTTCTTTAATTTAATCCCATTGATAGTCCTGTCCATCTCCATAGCAATAACATAAAWTTTTTATCACTATTGCTTGGTACTACAGCTTGAGATCAGGTATGATGATTTGCGCAGATTTTCACTGTTGAGAATTCTTGTTGTTATACTTACGTTTTTGTTATTCTATATAAAAGGCACAGAGACAATATCCATATTTACAAAACCAGAAATTAAAAAGTAGACAGAACAAGGGAAACTAAGGAAATGTAAAGAAATTGTCAGATCATCTTACAAAAGCCTATACCCTCCAAACCTGGAAAATCTAGATGAAATGGATTATTTCTAGACTTTACAGATTTTCTTTGATATTACATACCAAAGTTTTATGTGGTCCCATTCATCAATTCTTGATCTTAGAGCATAAGCTATTGGTGTTCTAGTCAGGAAATTTCCCCCTGTTCCCATGTGTTCCAGGTTCTTCCCCACCTTCTTTTCTTTTAGATTCAGTCTATCTAGTTTTATGTGGAGATTCTTGATCCACTTGGACTTGAGCTTTGTACAGGGAAATAAGAATGGATCAATTTGCATCCTTCTACATGTTTACTGCCAGTAGACCCAGAACCATTTGTTGAAAATGCTGTCTTTTTTCCACTGGATGGTTTTAGCTCCTTTGTCAAAGATCAAGTGATCATAGGTGTGTGGGCTCATTTCTGGGTCTTCAATTCTATTCCATTGATCTTCCTGCCTGTCTTTGCACCAATACCATACAGTTTTTTTTTTTTTATTTTCTATATTCTTTGTTTACATTCCAAAGGCTTTCCCCTTTCCCAGTTTCCCCCTCACCATATGTCCCATAAGTCCTCTTCCCCCAAATATTCCCGAATCACCCACCCACCATTTCTGTGTCCTGGTACTCTCCTACAAAACTGGATCCAGTCTTTTCGGGACCAGGGTCCTCTCCTTTGCTCTGTAGTAGAGCTTGAGGTCAGGGATGGTGATTCTGCCAGAAGTTGTTTCATTTTTGAGAGTAGTTTTTTCACTATCCTGGGTTTTTGTTATTCCAGATGAACTTGGAAATTGTTCTTTCTAAATCTATGAAGAATTGGATTGGAATTTTGATGGGGATTGCATTGCATGTACAGATTGATTTAGGCAAGTTGGACATTTTTACTATATTAACCCTGACAATCCATGAGCATGAGAGATTTTTTTTTCATCTTTTGAGATCTTCAATTTCTTTCTTCAGAGACTTGAAGTTCTTGTTATACAGATCTTTCACTTGCTTGGTTAGAGAAACACCAATATACTTTATGTTATTTGTGGCTATCGTGAAGGGTGTCATTTCCCTAATTTCTTTTTCAGCCTCCTTATCCTTTGAGTATAGGAAGGCTACTGATTCATTTGAGTTAATTTTGTATCCAGCCACTCTGCTGATGGTGTTTATCAGATTTAAAAGTTCTCTGGTGGCATACCAAAGTTAGTTCAAGATCAGGTAAATTATCTAAATAGTCCCATAACCTCTAATGAAATAAAAGCAGTCACTAAAATTCTCCACCCAAACAAACAAACAGACAAACAAACAAAACCCACCAGAACCAGAAGGTTTTAGTGCAGAAATCTATCATACCTTCAAAAAAGGGCTAGTGAAAATACTCGTCAAACTATTCCACAAAATAGAAAGAGAAGGAATATGAAGCAACAGTTACTCTGACACCTAAACCATATAAAGACCTAACAAAGAAAAAGAACTTCAGACAAATTTTGCTTATGATTATTAATGCAAAAATACTCAATAAAATTCTTGCAAACCAAATCTAAGAACACATCAAAACTATCATTCAACATGATCAAGTAGGCTCTAGTCCAGGGATGCAGTAATAGTTCAATATTTGGAAGTACATCAACCTAATCCTCTATTTAAACAACTCAAAGGAAAACAATATGATCACATGATTATCTAATTAGATGCTGAAAAAGCATTTGACAAAATACAATACTTTTTCATGTTAAACATATTGGAGAGATCAGGAATTCAAGACATATATCTAAACATAAAAAAAAAAAAAACCAAAACCAAAAACAATAGTCAGCAAACCAACAGCCAACATCAAATTAAATGGAGAGAAACTTGAAGCAATCCCACTAAAATCAGGAAAAAGACAAGGCTTCCTATTCTCTCCCTATTTTTTCAATGTAATACTTGAAATTCCAGTTAGAGCAATTAGACAACAAACAGAGGTCAAAGAGATAAAGTTGGAAATTAAGAAGTCAAGGTATCAGTATTTGCAAATGATATAACATATATAAGTGACCCCAAAAATACTACCAGAGAACTTCTACAGCTAAAAATCAACTTCAGAACAGTGGCTGGATATAAAATTAACTCAAACAAATGAATAGCCTGTTTTATTTAAAGGTTAAATGGGCCAAGACAGAAATTAGGGAAACAACATCCTTCACAATAGTCACAAATAATATAAAATATCTTGATGTAACTCTAACCAATCAAGTGATAGATTTGTATGACAAGAATTTCAAGTCCCTGAAGAAAGGAATTGAAGAACTCAGAAGATAGAAAGGTCTCCCATGCTCATGGACTGATAGAATTAACATAGTAAAAATGGAGATCTTTCAAAAAGCAATATAGAGATTCAATACAATCCCTATTGAAATTCCAACTAAAGTCTTTACAGTCATGGAAAGAGCAATTCTCAACTTTGTAYTGATTTTTAACACAATTACTATTTTTTGAGAATTACATACATGTATTTAATGAAATTTGTTTATAAATATTCATAGTTTCCTCTCCAACTCCCCTGCCATCTTATCTTTGCATCATATTCTACTGCAAATGCAAGTCAGTTTTATGTATGCATGTATGCATATATGTATGTATATATGTATGCATTTATTTATTTATTTATTTATTTATTTATTTATTCTGGATAACCCACTATGTCCAGTTAGTGTTTCCCATATGTATATGGATGTGGATTTATATATGGAATATAGAAAACTAACCAATTGAAAAAAACTCACAGTGACTCTCCTTCATCTATCAACTACCTACTGACTAAGTACATAGTGTGATCTCCAGAAAATCTACTGCATCAAATGCAAGAGTTTGGCTCTCTGTATCTAGCATAGGTTTTGCACAGGTTACCAG